>CALNHX010005315.1:0-109290 GCA_940337035.1 Agriotes lineatus | reverse complement strand
ATGCATGTGCGATTTTTTCAATTATAAAGTCAGATCAATAAAAAACCAATTAGGGCAGGCTGTGGTATGTGTTATACGTTTGGCAGTACTGAAGTGTATTGTCAGTCCATATCTTATATTATAAGAGCTGATGCCGGCCGTCCGACCGTAAGCACAAGTGGCGAGACCGTCAAAAGCAAGCATTTGTATTGCTAACGCTGGCAGGGCCGGACGTAGGCTGGCTACCAGCTTAAGCAAGCATTTTTATTGTTAACCGTTTCTTTACGCTGGCAGGGCCAGACGTAGACTGGCCAACGCGTTCTAGTATGTATTATACATATATTGCTAGTAGGGCCTCGGAACGCCCGAAAACATTACGGCGCCGACATAGTCTCACTTAGTGTATAACGCGTCTCGTGCGCATGCGTGAGAATTCGAACTCCGCCTTTAGAAGCGAATTTTAAACTTGACCACTTCCCCATTGGGCGGACGACGCCGCCGCGCTTGCGCACAGCTCACCATTATACATTGAAGAGTTGGTTGTCTGTCTCACTTCCTTCATGAGTTTCCCACTCATAGCCGCTAGCAATATAGTAAGTATTACATATATGTGTCAGTCTATGTTTGTTTTGTTTGTTTGTTTGTTAATGGACAAGGTCTAGGCATGCAGAGTACCACCTTAGACACCGACTGCTTGGGTCATATGGTCAAAGTCCTACTTTCACCGAGACTAAGGAGTTCCAAGCCTAGCAAGGGATCTTTTACATGCTACACATCGTAGTAACATGGGACCCACGGTTTTACATCACTTCCGAATGATGGCATTCTGTAGAGGCTTTCATCTGCATTTTTTATTTTGAAAACCACACCGGGACCGGGAATCGAACTCGCGACCCTTAGATCAGTAGTCAGGATGCTTACCACTGAGCTACCGACCCCGGCAGTCAGTCTATGTTAAATTCGAGATTAGTAGGTTAAGTTTTGTTTGTTGTGTGACACAGACTGACGTAAAACTTAACCTGCAAATCTCGAATTTGATATAGACTAACAATACACTTCAGTACTACCAAACGTATAACGCCTGCCCTAATTGTTTTTTTATTGATCTGTCTGTACGAATTCGGCAGCTGCATTACCGATTTCAGGGAATAGGCTTAATTTTGCCCATTTCACGAATTGAGTAATTTCACAAATTGAGCGTGACATATAGGTACAAAGCCATAATTTACTGATTTTAGTGTCGTAATTGAAAATTGCAGAGAAACATTTAAATCTTCAAAGATTTCTAAGAAACTGGAATTTGAAACTAAAAGGTAAAGTAAGTAGTACTCACATTTTAGAAAAATATCATTCAGTAATGAAGAAAAACCTTGGCTATACTATCTTAAATAACATAAGCCGTGTTTTGAATGGTGAATTTGTTGAGGGCCATAATTTAGCTTCTAACATTTGTAAATGTTCGTTGTTTATCTGTAGACGTTGCAGGATAGTGTTCGATAGTATTTAAGTACATGTTTTCAGACTTCTTGCAAATTTTGAAAAGCATTTAGTTCTAGGTTATGGTCATGGTTAGTTTAGAGATTGTGTTCGTGTTTGTTTTTTGAAATTTTACTTAATTATGATATGTCTTTGTAGGAATTATTAAAATGAATGAAATAAAACATTAAATACGTTGCCTTTCTTTTTTTAATGTTATTCCACGTTTATGATCAATAGGCCATTAATTAAAGCGTTTTTAAATGTTGCATATAGTGAATAACATTGCATATTTTTACAAAATAGGGTGCATATATGTATATGTGCATATTTTGGCAATAACGGGTTACATATTGCTGTAGTCCTTATGACTTTATTTTATTTAATTATTAATCTTAGGGTTTTATCACTTGATATTCTTTTCCTTAACTTTTATTATCCACAGCTCGAGCATATGCAAATTCTACCAATTGTTACGGTATAAAACTGTTTTACGACTCCTCGGGGTACGAGAGTGCCACACGACTTATCACGTCGGGAAAATATTACCACTTGCCTTAAAATTCTCGAGAACAGACTAATGACCACGGCTGAATACGCTCAGGGAGATGGGATAAGCGTAACGATATATACAGAGTGTTGAAAAATAAGAGGGCGCACGGGTTTCAGAAGGACACCCACGTCTGACAGAAACCCGAAAGCCAAACGGGGTTGCAAAGTGTGTAACTTTGGGCTCCCCGGAGGCGGCAGCTGAAGTGCTCGAACCTACATTGACGCTCACAAATTTCGTCCAGGATCCGCTTTACATCAATCACACACAAGTCGCCAGTCGGGCGACGACACTACAATTGCTTAAGTTAAAGCACAACATTTGACAAAAAAAACACAGCGGGGACGTCTAACAAATAGGTCTATTGTTCTTTAGACACATAAAGCAAAACATTTTTACAATGCAAGTTACAGAAAAGGGGGGGGGCGTCTTACCTAACAAGTGCCTGCGAATGGCACAGCATACTGAACTTCTACGCCCACTGCGTATCTGCAAAGTGTGTTGAAATAAACATTAGCTATTACAGAAAATAATGAGCACTGTGTAATGAACTTCTACGCATACTGCGTATTGCAATTTTACTAAATGAAACAGGCCTAGCCCGGCAAGTTATATCAAAATACAGGGCGAAATGCCCATAAAATCGCCCTGTTCGAGTAAAAAAATTATAAAGCGTTCACTTAACGTCGCCACTGCAAGGTCAATTTACAGCGGACGGCGATAACACGCGCAAAAGATTCGAAGCCTTTCTCCGGAGCGCACTCTTTTTAATTAGCGCGGAATTCTTCTGAACGTCCAGCCGGCGGCTGAAGCATACAGTTCGCGTAAATATAAACAGAACAGTACCTTAGCTTCACCTGGAATTAATCGGCTCTAAGAGCACCAACTGGTCAACGGGCGAGCTTCGAAAGCTACTACACAGGGGGAAAAGGGACTCAAAGCGTCGGCGATGGCGATGTCCAGCAGATTCCGCTCTAGAAGATAAGATACAACCGGGGTTAACGACAGGATACGCCGGATTACATGTGAAATTAACCACAGATTAAACCGCCGCCCTTCATATTCATAATGTTTTAATTGGTATTACATTTATATTTAGCACATACCAGTACTACTTTGTATTGGCAAAATTGAATTTTTACCTTATTAACTCAAATTTTCTAAACTGGGTCGTTCAAAATTTTATTTTTACACAATTTTTTTTTTGTTCTTGTTATTTTTACAATTTTCTCCAAAAACCATGGATATAATTCAATTTTATTCTATTAAAAATACAGATTCCTGACTTATCGACCTTATGATATTTAATTATATAAGTCAATTTTTATAGGTTAAACCAGTTGTTAAATGTGCTTGCTTCTAACTATTATGTATCATCAACCCTTTATACAGGGTGTTATGGAAATGAGTGCAAATATTTTAACCAGTGATAGAGCTCACCAAAATGAACAACTTTTCTATGAATCGTTTTTCATTTAATCGTATATTTTCTCAGTTATTTATCTCCCCTAAATTTGACGAGCCGCTTGGTAAGTAATTCTAAGTTATAGGTGAATGACATACGGTCAATAACTTACCTACCTGAATTGATTAAGTACGTTGGTGACCAGATGTGAAGTAAACGCTTTATCAGTACCTATGCAGTTTTTGTTGGTTTGCAAGTCAAAGAAATATTTTTGTGTCCTGTGCCATTAAATTAAAATGTTATTTCATAGGCGGGTATGCATTTTTAGAGTAAAATTGTTTTGAATTTTAACTCAGTTTTCAGGGCATTTTCGAAAAAATGATAAATAGAGGAGTGGTTCGGTTTAGCGAGTTCTATTACTTACGGGTTAAAATATTTGCACTCATTTCCATAACACCCTGTATAACAAATATGTACAAACTAAACTTATATTTTATCTTTTCTGATAATATTTACTTTTACAGATAAAGCCTGACTGACAGAACAAACTTAGTTCAAAAATATCATCTTCAGCCAATGTAACTTATATTTGCAATTACAAAGGAACAAATAACTGGTATCATTTAGAAATTCAAATGTAAAATAAATTGATAACTATGATTCTGTCGTACTTATATTTGTTTTAACTAATGGAAAGTCGATTTGCTAATTAAATGTCAATACCATTGTAGGAAATAGAATTTTGGCTGACAAAACTGTGTTATTTGACTCGATATCCTTCTTATTTGCTTTATAATTAAGTTGTGTGTTAATTATATTTTATTTTAAATGCTTTGCCATTTTTAAGACGATATCAATATATTCCATTCTCTAATCATAAGGTTTGGTGACCTTGATTTTACTCTAGAACTGCACGAATTTCGCTAGAAAATGGAAGCTGTAATCAAGCCGGTAACTTTACCTGTTTATTTATGTATTCTATCACATGAGAAAACACTGACAGTAGACTTGACTTCTTCCAAAATCGAAGTCTCTTTGTGTGCCCGACGAAATAATGAAGAATGTCCAGTATTTTTCTCTTTCGGATTACGGTTTAGAAGTGTGTAAAAAGAAATAATAAAGTGGATAAATTGTATCAATTTATTTTTAAAAGTCCTGTTTATATATAGGTTTCTTATTACAGTATTTTCTATTTGCTCATGGTAGTTAAACTAAAAATCTGGTGTGATACACTCACACAACTTCCTTTTACAGTGATCTTATAATTAGTCAAAAATTTTATTTTTCATTTTTAAGCATTTGTTAAAAATTTTTAAAAATTACAAATTTTACAAAAACGGTACAAAATCGAGTGTTAGTTGAAGAGACAAATTTTCTCTAGAATTTTAAGGTGAATTCAAAAATGTAATAATATACCGGGTGTTTTATTTAAAATAGGAGTTAATAAAAAAATAGAAAAAAAAAACAAAAGAAACCCACTTTAGAAGTATTCAACTGGAAAATCACCTATTTCACATCAATACACATTAAAAATGTAAGAAAAATGTACAGTTTAAAAAAATCGTTAGAGCCGTTTTTGAAAAAATCGAAAAAAACTGAAAAATCACAAGAGTAAACACCTACTTCCGGTTATGCGATTTTCTTCAAAATCTTGCTGTCTCATCTACATAGTACACAAAACTTATATATGAAGTTTCAACGCCATACCTCTTTTCGTTTTTGAGATATTCTGTTCACAGACAGACACACACACAGACAGACAGACAGACAGACAGACAGACACACAGACAGACCAATGAAAAAAAATATGTTTTTTGGGATCAGGGGACTCGAAAACGTGAAGATCCGTTGAAAACTCAATTTCGAATTTTTGGGGTGAATCCAATACTTCCTTTATAGTAAAAGGAAGTAAAAATAATTACAAAAATAAGAAAATAATTAAAAAAATTGAACCTTGATTGCCTAATACGAAAACATATATTTAATAATAATTAGTTTCTATATACCACCTTACGTTAACAGACGATTATAATCAGTTATATCACAAGAGCATCGAAAATAATCTATTATTTTACGAGTTACGAGTGAAAATTAATTATTATTTTCGATTGCTCGAGTGGTATTCGTTACGATTATACAGTCTGTTCTATAAAAAAGGCCCCGCCTTCTAGCTACTTTATTATTTATTTTAGACCGAATAAACCTTATATCAAATCAAATGGCACATAAAAACCTACATTTTAACACTATCAAAAAATTTTTATCTTCAATTGTTTCAGAGTGGTGACGTCACGTGTAATTTTTTTAAATGGCACGGTATATATTTTTTGACATTTTCTGGTAGAGGTTTTTTTTCTCTTTTCAACAATATAAATATTTCATGCACTTGCATAAAAAAAAATTCGTGAAAAATTACAAAACTTTTTTACAGTGGGCGGCCATGATACAAAACTGTAAACAAAAGTGTAACTCAGAAAAACAAAACAAATAGTAGCCAAACGCTTTAACTGTCAGATTTCAGAATAATCTAAAGTGTTTATTGTTTTGTTTTTCTGAGTTACACTTTTGTTTATAGTTTTGTATGGTGGCCTCCCACCGATAAAAACGTTTTTTAATTTTTCTCGAAAATTTTCTTATGTAAGGGCATAAAATATTTATATTGTTGAAAAGAGAAAAAAAACCTCTACCAGAAAATGTCAAAAAATATATACAGTGTAATTTAAAAAAATTGCACGTGACGTCACCACTCTGAAACAATTGAAGATAAAAAAAAATTGATAGTGTTAAAATGTAGGTTTTTATGTGCCATTTCATTTTATATAAGGTTTATTGGGTTTAAAATAAATAATAAAGTAGCTAGAAGGCGGGGCCTTTTTTATAGAACAGACGGTATAATGAATAGACCGATAATATATTTTTTTCTTAGGTTGGCACTGTTTATGTTGGTGGCACTGTAAGTCTATGTCAAATTCGACGTTTATCAGGTTAGGTTTTGGGTCAGTTTGTGTCAAAACTGACGCAGAGCCTAACCTACTAACCTCGAATTTGCAATAGACAGTTATTGCATCATGGCTCTAGGTTATTATTATCCATTATTTTTGCTTTGTTGTACCCACCGAAACACCGAAGTGATTATACCAGTCGTCAGGGGTATATCCGTTTATCTATACCTAGTTACCTAGTAACTAAGTAAAATTCTCAATTACTATTGGCCAAATTTATGGTCAGTTATATAATCAGGTACAATACCACAAGAGCATAAAAAATAATCTATTATTTTACTTCCCGACCAACAAGACGTATTCTGCGAAAAGTCACGACAGCGCAGCGTTTCGATTGGGTCATTTATGCATGTGATACATAAATGATATTGTTATAAGAAAACAATGTAATTAACACGAGACTATTTATGTTTATTTTATGTTGGTATAGACAAAAATTGGTCTTGCTTGATAAAAATTGCCTGGAGATGTCAACTCACGTGCCATTTGTAGGTTAAAGGAAATGTTGATAGTTTTAGAGATTAGTTTTAGGTACCTACACATGAAATACCTAGCTTCAAACATTAATCAGAGTGAAAATACAACGTAAATATAGTCCCAAAAATGAGCGCCAGGCTTCCATTGGTGGTTATACTAGGTGCAACTGGTTCTGGTAAAACGAAGTTGTCCTTAGAACTGGCACAAAAATTTGGAGGCGAGATAATTGGAGCCGATTCAATGCAGGTATTGTATTTTACTATGGTAAAACAGATTTGTATGAGTACAATATAGGCCCGACTTTCTTGACTGTATTGCTTAGCATGTCGCTGTACGAAAATATCCCAATTTAAGACTTCGGAAATTTATATTGTTTCAACATTATCAATTTATTTTAAAATATTAACCTCGGTGGTGCATGAGTAACATCCAGGCTTGCATGTCATAAGCAACTTGTTAGTTAAAATCCCTGAATCGGTACTGAACAAAGTGACTATCAACACATTGGAATGCAATCAACAGGCTCACCATGAGGCCGAAGCTTGGTTTACTCTCCTCACAAAAATCCAAAAAAGAACCGAAAAGCAAGTCAAAAAAACTTTTCTGTAATTTTAATCTAATATAATAACATTTTGTTATCGTTTTACACGTCAAAATGATGCATATATTCGCAGTAGTTGCAATATGAGATTTAATATTGATACTAGCGCTAATATGCAAAATTTAGAAAAACTTAGGGTAAATTTATTTACTATAAAAATTAATGACTTAAAATTACAGAAAATCTTTCATGCAACACGTTGCAAAATTAGCGTTTTTTATTTTGCAACTTGATATGTAAATAGCCATTAAAGAAATTGGAAAGCTAAAATGGGATATAAAAAATACACCGCACAGTTTTATAGTAATAACTGCCGCAATGTAAATGTTAATTTATTAGCAATGAATCTAACATTGCTGATTGCGTGCTGCCTTTCTATTATTTTACTCTTAATTCAGGTATACAAGGGATTGGACATAATTACTGCAAAGGCTACCACAGAAGAACGGGCATTAGCGCCACACCACCTAATCGACGAGCTTCATCCTCATCAAACGTTCACTGTTATTGATTATCGAAATAAAGCTTTATCGGACGTATCCTTTTGTAATAGTATCGCTAAAAAATTATCCTAATATGCTTTTTTCATGAAGTTAATATTTGTTGTATTAATGAAGGAAATGCTGCCTTTTATGAAATTCTAGTCTATAACGGTTGAACACTATAAACTATAAGATTACCTGTATGTAAACATAGTAACGTTAGAATGTTCAAAAATTATTTTAAATATGACGAAAGGAAGAGTGTTAGGTACTGACAAATTTAGCTGAAAATCGAAGAGAAAGGAGAACAAATATCTGTGATAATTGTAATCAACTCTTCCTTCCTCTCATTCCTTAAAGAAGTTTACTTTGTAATAAATTCAGTCAAAGAAGCTATATATTGGATATGGACAGTTCCATAACTGTATGAAATAACAAAACAAAAAAAAGTTATGAATTTCTAGCTTTGCATTTAAATTTTTACCAACCAATTGTTTTGGATATTTTAAAAAGTTATGAGATAACATTTTCCAGCGAATAACGTTAATTAGCGTCAGCCAGAATTTATTCGTCGTGGTACAGCAGCAGGGTCTGTATGAGTGTTAAAAGTGATACCATTCCCATGACTATACACAACTTTAAAACGAGATCGGGTTATTCCTGCTTTGGGCAAGGCTTGTGTTAAATTAGATTAAAAATGTGTGAGGATTTTTCTATTGCAAACTAGTAAAACTGACAATGCACTCGACATTGACGCTGTGTATAACCTCAAACTTAGAAAAACATAACCTAATTAAACAGACAGCTTTACTGCCAACTTAAATTCCATATTTCGATGGCCTCATATTATGCCAAAACAACGTGAACGGAATATACTTATCTGAGAATAAATAAAATAATAAAATGTTGAGTTACGTCAACCAGGAAAAAACTACTAAAGAGGGTTTTGCCTAATAGATATGCAGATGAGCGAAAATCCAAAACTCCATTATCTTGAACAGAATTGGTGTTCCCCCAATTTATTGGAGCTGTGTACTTACTATTAAGTATTACCAATTAATGTCATTCAATTGCCATTAAATAGTGGGCTGTTCTCTACTTCCTTGACTTTTGTCCATCTCTTTATGCCCATAGGGCATTGGTTCTCTATCCACTTCCTGCATGCTTTGCAGTTGTTTGCTAGTCTGTTTGGTTCTGGTATTGTGTATTCATTGTTTTCCGCTATGGTTTTTACATCGTCCCCCTATTTTTTCTTGTCCTTGGTGTGCGCTCCTCCACTCCCATTTCCAGCACTACTTTGGATAACTTACTACGGTCCATTTTCCATATGGATCCATTCTATTTCAGTTGCGGCTTCTCCATCTTTGCTGTTACTGTCTCCTGTTTTAGTTATCTCTTGTATTTTTCGTAACCTTTCTAAGTATTTTTCTCGGCTGCTGTTGCAATTTATGTTTGTCTGTCGTGGTCCAGGTCTCTGCTCCACATGTTAATGTTGTTGTGTATACTGTTTTCCTATAAATTTTCTTTGTCTTTTTACTTATCTCTTTTACCTACTAATATTTTATTTATTGTATAATATATTTCGTTTGTTTTATAGTTATTTTATTTTCTATTTCTTTGTCTCACTTTCCGTCATTTGTTATTATTTTTCCTAAATATTTGTAGCTGTCTACTTCCTCGAATTTGTTATTGTCTATACTTACAGTTTCCATTGGTATATATTTCTTGCTTATCTTCATTAGTTTACTTTTTTATATTTATTTTTTTAACTCTTAGCTTTTTGTTATCTGTATTGCTGAATATGACCGGTTGAAGTTGTTTATTTACTACTTATGATTTAGCTATACGTTGATTGCATTTTCCCATAACTTCATGCATGGCAAGTATAAACAGCAGTGGGCTCAGACAGTCCTTGCTTCACATCTTTATTTATGTGAAAGCTATCCGATGTTACTCTATTTGTCTTTACATGACCCCGGTCTCAAAGCCACTTGCTCTTCTTTAATTTTCCCTCTGACTCTTTTCTTAGTTGTTTTTCGAGTATTTTAGTGTGTAGTTTTAGTACTACAGATGATACGCATATTGTTCTATAATTTTTGCATTCACGGGTGCTCCCTATTTTATATAGTGGCATTATTATATTTATCTGAAACTGCTTGGATAAGGACAACACTACTGGTGTAATGGCTTCATTACCTAACTGAAATAGTATCAAATGAATAACATAATCACATTTATCTACAACTGCTTGGATAAGGACTTATTAAGTCATTCATTTGACACTATTTCAGTTAGGTAATGAAGTCATTACACCACTAGTGACTTCATTACCTAACTGAAATAGTGTCAAATGAATGACATAATAACATTTATCTGCAACTGGTTGGATAAGGACTTATTACGTCACACATTTGTCACTATTTCCATTAGGTAATGAAGTTTCACTCATTTGACACTATTTCCTTTAGGTAATGAAGTTCATTACACCACTAATGAGGTAATGGCTTCATTACCTAACAGAAAAAGTGTCAAATGAATAACATAATGACATTTATCTACAACTGCTTGGATAAGGACTTATTATGTCATTCATTTGACACTATTTCAGTTAGGTAATGAAGCCATAATACCACTAGTGACTTCATTACCTAACTGAAATAGTGTCAAATGAATGACATAATAACATTTATCTGCAACTGCTTGGATAAGGACTTATTATGTCACGCATTTGACACTATTTCTATTAGGTAATGAAGATCCACTCATTTGACACTATTTCTGTTAGGTAATGAAGTTCATTACACCGCTAATGATGGAATGGCTTCATTACCTAACAGAAAAAGTGTCAAATGAATGACAATGGCATTTATCTACAACTGCTTGGATAAAGACTTATTATGTCATTCATTACTTAACTGAAATAGTGTCAAATGAATGACATAATAACATTTATCTGCAACTGCTTGGATAAGGACTTATTATGTCACGCATTTGACACTATTTCCATTAGGTAATGAAGTTTCACTCATTTGACACTATTTCTGTTAGGTAATGAAGTTCATTACACCGCTAATGATGGAATGGCTTCATTACCTAACAGAAAAAGTGTCAAATGGATGACATAATGGCATTTATCTACAACTGCTTGGATCAGGACTTATTATGTCATTCATTACCTAACTGAAAGTGTCAAATGAATGACATAACAACATTTATCTACAACTGCTTGGATAAGGACTTATTATGTCATTCATTACCTAACTGAAAGTGTCAAATGAATGACATAATAACATTTATCTACAACTGCTTGGATAAGGACTTAATTACGTCACTCATTTGACACTATTTTCGTTAGGTAATGAAGCCATTACACCACTAGTGACTTCATTACCTAACTGAAATAGTGTCAAATGAATGACATAATAACATTTATCTTCAACTCCTTGGATAAGGACTTATTACGTCACGCATTTAACATTTCCATTAGGTAATGAAGTTCATTACACCACTAGTGGTGTAATGCCTTCATTACGTAATTGATATAGTATCAAATGAGTGACATAATGACATTTGTCTACAACTGCTTGGATAAGGACTTATTACGTCACTCATTTGACACTATTTCCATTAGGTAATGAAGTTCATTACACCACAAATGATGTAATAGTTTCATCACCTAACTGAAAAAGTGTGAAACGAATGACATAATGATATTTATCTACAACTGCTTGGATAAGGACTTATTACTTCACTCATTTGACAATATTTTGTTTGTAACTTACACACTTGCTCTTATCTCACTTGTATAGTAAATACATAACTATTTTCACACATTCTTTTGGTATTTTCTGTTCGTCCCAAGCCATTATAAATATTTTTGTTAAACTTGCTATTAGTTGCTTTCCTAGTTTTAGTAATTCCATGGTAATACTGTCTGTTCCAGCTGATTTACCGTTGTTAGGTTTTTGATGGATGTCCAGCTATCCCTCCCAACGTTTTTTAGGCCTTCTACTGTCTAATTGTCCTGTTGGAATCTGTATCATTACTGCATGTGTACATGTGCAATTCTTGTTGTCTTTTTACGCTGTACATGGTCTCCAACATATTTCTCTAGCGGTCTCATTTCTCACTCTGTCCCGTCGTGTTTTTGTGGTTTTCCTGCATGTTGTTCTTCATGTAACACTATTCCATTTCTATTTTCACAAATTTCTCTTCGTAATGTTTCCTTCAAGTTTCTGCAATTTCCTTTTTTTCGATCTATTGTTTTTGTTTTTGATATTTCTTATTTGCGGTGTACTGTTTTTCTGTTTACGTAATATTCCTTGTTTTGGCCCTTTTTGGTCTTCATATATTTTTTCCAAGGTTTTTCTTTCATCTCACTTTCTTCCACCATTTTGTTCTTTTGAAGCGATTATTTATTTTGCTTATTCCGTGTATTTATGTCGCAGTTCCAATTATAATTTTCTCTAAAGTTTCTCATTTACATTTCCTAATCTTTAATCACTTTTCTATATTTCTTTTGCACAGCGTAAGGACTACAGTGAAATCTCCCTTACCGGACACCTCTCTTACACGGACATTTTGTTGGGAACCAACTTGCTTGCATTAACTTTACTAATAAAATTTTCTCTATTAAACGGCCACTCTCTTAAACGGACACGGACACCATTTTTCGACAATTTTTCGACTGTGAATCTCTCTTGTACGGACACTTCAAAATGCAGGCCCAGCTAATGTCGTGAGGCGTCAAAACAATCCATAAATCCAACATTTAATGATCATGTTGTTAAACTATAGAATTCCTTTGCAATACGGGCGATGTTATGACTGCAGGAAATTCGACACTTTAGTTAGCCTATGGGCCATATTATTACAAAACAATCCATGTCGCTTGATTTTAGAGGCCAGCAATAATTCATAACTACTTTGCCTTTTGCATGGGCATCCCATTATGATAAAAATAGAAATAGAAGGAATTTTTCCTGCTTGCTTTTATGGAAGGAAAAAATAAGAAAACTAGGCTCAGAGCCCCCCCGGCCACGGCGTCTACGTGTATCAAGTTACACCACTGTAATCAATTTGAACCAGAGGACGATTTACCCTTATCAGTAGTGGCTGAACTGTATACAAATATCCCAGAAATCGAAAACGTCGACCCTGACGAATTTATAAACATTGACATAGAAATAATCGTGGAAGATGATGTAACCGAAATTTCAGGTGAATCAGCTGCCGTTGATGTGCAGTTGGCAGAATTAGAAAACGATGGCGACTTAGAAATTTGTGAGAATGTAATCAAGACCTACACGGAAGCATTAACAGTGAAAAATTTTAAATGCTTTGCTAAAGAAAGTAATGACTTTAAAGTATTCAAACTGTCAAAATATTTAGAAACAGGTACAGTCGCGGAAACATAAACCGGGACAGGTTCTATAGCGCCATTTTTCACTATTTGAATACTCTAATTTTGGCTTCCTAATTGTTTATGAAATCTTATCTATCATGTGCCAGTGAACCAAATGAACTGGTTAATGCAATATAAGCAGCTTGGGATAACATCAACAATGAGTTCATTTAGACAATTTAACTACGGCAAATTTTAGTGTCCCGCTTTATGTTTCCGCAGCTGTACATGTGGAAAGTATAATAAGCAATCTTTGTTTCAATTATTTTATTATTCTTATCTGTATTGTTAGCGCGTATACCTTTGCATAGTACTACAACTTTTTTAAACATAAAAATAGATTTTTCCCTTAAGCGGACGCCTCTAATAACCGGACAAAAACTTTGGCACCGTGCGTGTCCGCTTATGGGAGATTTCACTGTATTAACATTCACGAATCATATCAAGTACCACACACAACAGATTGAATCAGTGGAAAAAAAAGAGTGGAGCAAGCACTTTTTTTTTTTAATTTATTTAAGCTGCGACCAACAGTTACAAGAACGAAACCAATTACAGGTCACAGCATATCATGTGTATATTGTAGCATGTGTTGTGTGTAGTCAAGTTACTCTTTCCCATAGACCACTCTTCTGGGAAGAGCGCCGTTAATTCTATCCCAACGGCGAATGGTGACCGGGCCCGATACCGATCCAATGGACTGCGGAAAAATCCGGCCTGCCCATGGATTTGAACCGAGGACTCGCTTATTGCAAGCCTGACGCCCTTACAACTGTGCCACGCGGTACTTTTAATATAAAGTATGAATGAAACAAGACTCATAATAGTATATTATACATCAAGGTAGCGAAGCGCAGTATTATAACCTGAGCGCATATTAGATACTGAGCGCGCAGCGCGAAGTATCTAAAGCGCGAAGGTTATAAGACGATTCGCTACCGTGGTGTATATACTATTTTTTGCACTACCAAACGGCTTAATACCTAAACTCCCAAGAAATTTAGAAAATATTTTAACTGTCAACCTGACAATACAGCTCTTTAAAACGTCAAAATTAAAATAGTCATATTTGGTAACTTAGCAATTTATTAGTTACCACGGTGAAAATTGTTTATTTTACTTTCTCTCCCTTGG
Source organism: Agriotes lineatus (assembly GCA_940337035.1). Classification (NCBI taxonomy): domain Eukaryota; kingdom Metazoa; phylum Arthropoda; class Insecta; order Coleoptera; family Elateridae; genus Agriotes; species Agriotes lineatus. The sequence goes on along the minus strand of CALNHX010005315.1, from coordinate 94,780 downwards.
TGGAGAATATCAACTTCACAACCTCAAAATAGGCCAATAACGGTGCGTTCTGAGACTAGTTGTGCAAAAAAATTGCTAGAGATAACTGACAACTAGGAAGAAGGAGCATAGAACGTCCCAACAAAAGATGGCGAGAGGGAGTAACATGAATTTAACAATTAAATGCCGTAGTCTGGACAGAACGAGCCTAATAGAAAGTAGAAGGAGCGAACTTTATCGATTTCTTACCATTTCTGTTTCAATCGCCCATTATAAATAGGTTTTCCAATTTTTCTCCTTTGGTCTCTGCGATTTCCTGTAGTTTTTCATAAAATTCTGTCTTTACATTTTCTGGTGCGTCGTTTGTTGGTGCATAAATTTGTATTAAATCTATTCATTCTTTAAGAGTTAAACGTAATAATTTTATTATTTTGGATTTTATTGCTTTATAACCCGTTATAGTTTTTTTATCTTTGTGCTGAATATTAATGCCCATTCCTCCCTGTTAGTCTCTTCTACTCGTGAATATATTAATATGTAGTTCTTATCTAATATTTTTGCTCCTGTACCTTTTTTCTTTAATTTGCTGGTCTCTAAGGTATGTATGTTTAGTATTTTCATTTCTTCTACTATTTCTGATTCTTTACTATCGATGGTCATTATATTCCAAGTTGCTATCTATATTTTTTTGTCCCTTTTTTCTTTTTCCATCATTGTCTTTAGATTATTCGACTTCCTATCGCTGCTTGGGTCGTCATCTAGGTTCCAAACTTGATTACTTCTGCTAGTAGTTTTTTGCTTGCTGTTAATCCGTTACCTCTTTCTCTGATCTAGCTTCCATTACCCCCGTGCCTCGAAGTTCCAGTCATTTTTTTCTGTTTATATAGATTCTTTGATAACCAACAGCTGTCTTTCTTACGTTGCTTCTTTCTTCGCTTAAATTTCTGCTCAATTCAGGTTGTATTTTTCGTTCTTGTATTGTTAAATCGTTTTCGTTATAAATCCTGGAACCTTCTAAAGACCCAAAGTCGACTAGGTGATGAAATTTTGAAGTTAAAAAGTGCTCTTGTGATAATACCGTATAAACAAGTGTAGAAATTATTCTTGCAAACCATTGCGACCAGTACTCTTCAATCTGCAGATATTATCATCTTTTCTTGATAAATGCTATATTTTGAATAAATGCCATATTTTAATGCTATATTTCAATCAAAATCAATATTATGTGGCAAATTCACAACAAAAGGACTTACAAATTTAAAAATAAACATGCAGAAGTTTTGGTGAGTGCCAGGTACTAAGGTCGATGACCCGCAACAATGGCTAGGCACTACCGGAAAAATAATGCAGGAAGAAATGAGTGCCATTCTCAAAAGAAACAGGATGGCTTCCTATGCAGTAATCATCGAAGATGCTGAAAGGCGAAATTGGCAATTGTCCAACCGGGTGTGAACTTGCGGACGTCATGGCGTGCAAGTATGCGCCGATGACCTCATGTGAGGTCGAAAGAAGTTTTTCAAAACTGAAGTATTTACTAATGATAGGCGTTTAAATTTCTCTATGGATAGTGTAGCTCCTTATTTGATAATACTGGGTGACCATAAATGGTTATGGTTTTTTTCTTGGGTCGACACTGTTAATGTTGGTATTTTAAGTCTATGTCAAATTCGAGGTTAGCAGGTTATTTTGAATTGAAAAATACCGGGTGACCGTAAATGATAGTGATTTTTTCTTAGGTTGACACTGTTAATGTTGGTTACCCTGCGGTCAATTTTAAGTCCATGTCAAATTCGAGATTATCAGGTTAGGTTTTACATCAGTTGTGACCATATATTTATACTACTATATTGCTAGTAGGGCCTGGGAACGCGCGAAAACATTACGGGGCCGACATAGTTTCGCTTGTCGTACTACGCGTCTCGTGTGTATGCGTGAGAATTCGAACTCCGTTTTTAGAAGCGAATTTTAAACTTGACCGTGAGGTTCACTTCACCACTGCGTGGACGACGTGCTTGCGCACAGCTCACCATTATACATTGAAGAGTTGGTTGTCTGTCTCACTTATGCTGTGACCTCCCCACTCATAGCTGCTAGCAATATAGAAGTAAAAATATATGGTTTTGACACAAAACCTAACCTGATAACCTCGAATTTGACATAATTGTTGTTTCAGTCATAATGAAAACTCTCATTTCTCTCCTTTAGGGAATAATTCATTATTTCTGTCACGACTTTGGTATCGTAGAAACCGTGTTTATTTCCCAGACGTGAAATAGTTATTTAACCAACAAGTGTGTTAACGAAGGCGATTAATAATCGAAACTGTTTACAGCACGAACGAACGATAGCGAGTGAGTGCCTTTAATAGTTGAGATTATTAATCGCCCATTAACAAACGAGTTGATTACAAAATTTTTTCTAAACTAACCTCCATGCAATATATCATCAAAACGTCAAAATCACAAAAACAGTTAATTAATGAAAAAGAGTGTATTAATCAAAAACAGTGTATTAATGACGTCTATTAATCCATCCTTTTTTAGAAAAAATAATTCATTAATATTGAAATTAACAAGCGGTCAACGAAAAAATAGTATATTATATCATGAGGGACCAAAGTGCATCATTAAATCCCGCGAGTGAATATTATAAATAATCACTCAAGGGATTTAGGCACTTTAGTCCCGTGTCATATATGCTATTTTTTGCACTTTTGGGAAGATTATCATCAAATACTTGAAAAATTTGGAATCTGTCAATTTGGAAACTGACAATTAGAATTTTACAGCAGGTCTTGGATAGCCTGAATCAGTTGGCAGTACTGAAGTGTATTGTCAGTCTATGTCAAATTCCACATTTGCAGGTTAAGTTTTGCGTCAGTGTGTGTCAAATGACAAACAAAACCTAACCTACTAACCTCGTGTGTACATACATTTACCATAGTTACGGTAACATTTTTACTTTAGTCTCTAGGGTCATTTGACACACACTGACGCAAAACTTAACCTGCAAATCTCGAATTTGACATATACTGACAATACACTTCAGTACTGCCAACTGATTCAGACTATCCACGGCCTGCTGCAATTCAGTTTCAAAATTGACAGGTTCCAAATGTTGCAAATGTTTGATAATGTTCCCAAAAGTGCAAAAAATAGCGTATATCACACAGGATTAAAGTGCCTAAATAATGATGCACTTTATTTAGTCCCTCATTATATAATATACTATTATTTACTAGCAACATGATATTGTACATTTTCGTCATAGTCCCAAGGGAGTTGTCAAATTATTTCTCCCTCAAACTCGTGGTAACCATGCAACTACAACTAACGTCTGCGCAACCGTACAATGAGACAATCCTTGATGTTACTTACATATTCTAATTTTAAAAGTCATGACATTTTTTGAAATTTCATACTATTTTTACGAATATACTAGTAGATAAAATATTGTATGCACCACGGGAGATATTCATGTTCTTTATCATCGGTTGACTTACCAGAGGCCCTCGGTCTGTAACACATGTCAACCTCAGGGAAAAAACAAATTCATATCTCCCTTAATGCATAAATATCTATTTTATCTAGGACAGTGTGTAAAATTGACTTTTAGTTGGCAGTTTTAAGTTTGTAAAATGACTGTTTAATAACATGATTTTATTAGTCACGTCGTCAGTAGTAACGTGGTTACAATTTTTAACCACTCAAAATGGCTACCAGTTACTAGGGTGAAGTTTTTCTTATCAAGACAAACCTGTTGTTTAATGCAGATTACCTAATTTACATTTACAATAATTTTTATATTTACCGGCCTTTCTAGATTCCATCGTAAATAAAACATTGGACAACTAGTTATAGCCCGCGGCGTGTACCGCATTTAAAATAGAAAGTTTCGCTCGTTTGAAATGCGCGCAGATGTTCCTGCCACGAAGGTCACCCGAACTTGCATCGGGCACCGAACTCGGAAAATCGATTTGTAAGGGTGTGTTTAAACGGAGCATGTGGACCCACTCAGTAATGAATCCTCATTATTAAATGAACTGTACTTGTGCTCGTAGTTTTAAAAAACACAACCAATAGGCATAATAAGTGATTATTTTCTGTGATAATATCCCTATTAAAAGTAATTGGAAGTTTGTTTAGAAAAACCAGAAAATAGTAAACCGTTGATTGAAGCCTTGGTACTTTGGCCGGTTTAACACGGCATGTAGTGTTGTGCATTATTAAGAGGTATGGTGATACACATGCGTAAATCATCTTTAGTCACTTGTGGGGCTTAAAACGCGAGTGTAGCCAGCGTTTTAACTCTGCCCCACACACTAAATACAAAGTATTTCAATATTGAGAACACCAAAACCTGTACGTTATTAAAGGTAGATACTATTGCAGAAAAAATATTTCGCACGGTTTGTTTGCCTTGTGTATGTATGGTTTTATCGAGTGGACTAAAGTTACTGAATTGTCAGTTACACAACTGACATTCTGCCATCAAAACTTAAAATGCCGAATCACGTTCTAAGCGAGGCCGATGAAGTTGGTTGCGGAAGAAGCACCATGTGTTAACATAACCTGAAAAAGCTAGTAATACAACAATAACCCCAAAATGTGAAAATTTATAGGTAGCGAGATTGTCGGATACACACTAAGCCACTGTGGATAAAACCAAGTAACTAGATTAAGTATCGTGCGAAATATTTTTTCAATAGTACCTACCATGTTAAATAAAAAACTAAAATTCATACAACCAAAACATATTTTTTGCAAAGAATAGAAACTACATTTTTATATAATATAAATATAAGCAATTTATAACCGTCTAACTTGCCTTTTCACTGTCTTGTCCAAAGTTTCTAATTAAATGATGACTCAATTAGGGCGTTGCTATAAAATCATTTTTTGCATGTGCACATTGCAATTTCTACTCAATAGAGTATTCATTCATTCATTTCGTACTCAGCCAACAGCCGTTGGGCCCATTATAGGCGTCGCTGTACATTTTATAGGACTTCTAACCCCACTAACGACTATCATAATGTTATTATGACATCCGGGACCAACTATTTGCGTGGCAGCCATACCAGAAGGCTCTTGTATCAAATACTGCAGATTTCTCTTACATAGTTCCTTGTCCCTGCATATAAACGGTTCTTTTAAACCATTCCACAGTCTATGCCTATTAGATGTATCGAAGACATTTTCTTACTCTATAAAGCACATCTGTTCTGCTATACCCGAATTTTTTTCAATATCTGTCTTAATATTAAGAGTGGATCTTTTGTTTCGACAGAGTGCATAATGAGTTCCTTCCAATTGGTTTTCCATTATGCTTCTCAACCTTGTTTTAAAGAATTCATATATGTTGCCTCGGGTATTTAGCAATGAAATTATTCTCCTAGAGTTTGTAATTCTCTATTATCAGCTTTTGTATACATACGGACTACTATTGCACTTCTCCAGTCTGTAGAAGTATTTAGGTTTTTCAAGCTTTATGTTATACTTTATGAAATTAAATCTTTACTAGTTTTGTACAGGATGTTAATAAATAATTGGGCACTATTGTTGCAAATCAAAACGATAAAAACGGATAATCATATGATTCCATGTAAACCTAATTTTCCTTAAACATCAGTTAATTGTTAATAAACAAATACCTATTTTTCAAAACTACATCACGATGGATGGAAAATTAAACTTCGTTGCAGCTATGAAATAAGTAGTCCAACTAGTTCAAACTTTTTTCATGAATTATATTGTAATGGTTTACTGCCCACAGCAATTCTGATTGCCTAATTAAAACGAAACTGAATAATTTCAAAATGAGCACAGAATAAAATATGTTATTTATTGGAAGATAGTCAGTATTTTACACTAATAAATGAACTTTATATGAGCAGCGTAACTATAATTTAAGAGAGAAAGGTTGGCATTAGATAAGGCAGAATTCGAAAGGGTTACGTTTCAGTTTCAGTCATAATAGATGTTTGGAATGGCAAATGCAGCTTGAATTATGTAGCTGACACGTTTGAGTTGGGTGAAATCAATACAACGATATGAATTTTAAAGTAATACGAAGATGGTTTGTGAAGTACAGAAATTGTTTGAGCGTTGTGAGTATTAAAAGTTTATAAGCCCACAAACGGCAAGATAATTGACGGGTAAAGGAGCAGTTTGAGCAAATCAAGTATTATAAAGAGCAATGAAAAAGGCAACCTATCGAAAGGACACAGACAATTAGTGCAGTGCTAAATAAACTCATGTGAATCAGTGCAATTAAAGTGAATAAAAGCATAGCAAAGTGTAAAAGTGACAATTCCCAAGAAAAGATAGTTTAGTATTTAAACAAAAAAAGTATATCAAAACTATAGTCCATAAGTAAAAATTTAAATCAAACCTTATTTCTAAAAAAACAAATCGTAATTGCTAGGTAACAAAGCAGTCAATTATTGGATATCAAATAGAAGCTTCGGAGCCCCTTTACTAGGAGCAGGAATCGTATGTGCTAAGTTTGGAGTAGTCCTTCCTGAGTATCTGAGTGTAGAAATTTGGAGAAGAGGGCTGTCACCAACAGTGTAATAGCCGTGGCGTCACTAGAAAATGTAGCCAGCATCGGACCACCACTTCCAAAGGTAAAATTTACAGGAAGCAGTTGGAGCAGGCCTGTAACATTTGGGTTTCATCAAGATCACGCATCGTACGAGGTCGTGAACGTGGTCCCAGCTGCAGAGATTCATCCAGATTCGGGTAATCGAGATGGTGTTCCTCGCATTTGTGGTTTGAAGCCGATTTTGCGGAAATAGAACAAATGGACATCGCGCGTCGGTTTGCGTCACTGAAACAATACCAGGTTAGCCGGAAATTACGTCACATAATTTGCATAATATTTACCTGATGTATTTTTGCCATTTTTGCTGTTTTTAAAATTCAGATTATGCTATTTTCTTGTACGTGCAGACCATTTTGTTGTTGCCACCAATTTTGAGGTTAAAGAGCTGTCAAATACGAATTGAAGCAACTGCCATACTAGTGAATTTATCATACACAAAAGCATTTATAATACAAACGAGAGTTTTTCTTATGCTAAACCGGAGCTATGCCCTAATTAATTGCAAATGAGTAAAATATAACGAGTAATAAACCATTTATTTAACTAACAATTATTACATCTTTTTAATGAGCCCTGAGATATGACACGTAATTCTTGATTAAAACTAATTGATTTAAAAATTGTGGTGATTTGCCCTATTTATTATTTTTTACTAAAGCCTTATATTGAGTTAAGGGCATCATTACAATATTTCGAATCTGCTCCAATTAAACCATAGCAAATAAAAATCCTGCTAGTTGAGATCGAGCAAGCACGTAACCATGTGCAACCTGTCTATCAATCCACATGTGGTTTCCAATAACATAAGCAAATTACAGTTACTCTTACCTTTAATCAGGAAATAATAGTAATGGCTTAAACAATTGATTTTCTATGAGCTTCTCGATCACAGTTTAAAATCAGCAAGCGCTTAAATTCCTTCTACATGATAGCAGTGAGTAAATTTTGCTTTAAAATGTGCTGAATGGGTGTACGGTTTACACCTTCCACTGCTTTGATCCTCCTAATACTATTCCTAAGATTTTTTTAACCATGTACAGTATGCATTCCTGTAAAGCTACCGTTCGTACATTTGTAGGTCTTCGACAATGTTATTTATATTGTTTGAATGATCTGACAAACTTTTTTGTATCTTCAATTTCCCCAAAATTAGATAACAGGAGACTTAAACTTAAGTAACATAGAGTTAAACACTAACAATAATCGCGTTAAGACATAACAATCGGAAATAGTCATCATTTCGTAGAATATTAAATCTTACGTTTATGCCAATACCATTCTCAGTATTAATAGAAACCTTAATTACATTCAGATAGATGAAATATATTCCAGAAACAAAGTGCCAATTGTTGTTGGCGGCACCAATTACTATATAGAGTCACTGCTGTGGAAAGTCTTGGTTGAGGATCCTGGTAAGGCGAGAGACAGCCAGCCTGGCACGGGAGCTTACAATGACCATGAGCTATCGAGTGCCGAGTTACACCAAAAATTACTCGAGCGTGATCCCGGCAGAGCACGCAAACTGCATCCTAACGATAAAAGGAAAATATTAAGGTATTGTATAAATGATTTTTGTGTTAGCTTATGGTGATCTCCAACGGTAAGCGGACCTAGCCACAGCACAGCACAGAAGAAAGTGCATATTGTGTAACTGGTAGGAAAAGTGATATATTTTCTGAAGATTGTGGAACCACAGGAGTCTGAGAACTTCACATTTCTTATGCGGCGTTGCATATACTATTTTAACTTAATTACTTTATTGGCCATACGGCCTAGACTGAAAATTTGTACTGTACTGTTATTTCTTGTAGTCGAGCAATGACGATAACATACTGAAATATGCATTTTACTGATCGAGAACAAAGGTACTATTTTTTGTTAATAATTGGAGAAAAATTATTTTTTTCAAAACCAGCATGGAGGTGGCCACTTTCATGACCCGTTTGCGGCATGAAAGTAGTTCTTTTCATGACTAGTCATTTCTACTTTCAAAATCTGTTTGTTGTTACTTGATCAAATTCCTAGTGATCAATGCAAATCTAATTGTTGTTTGTGCGTTTAATTTTTTAGGTTTTTAAAAAGCTGTTTTGGAAAAAATAGTATACAACACGAGTCGTCAAAGTGTCTATCCTTGACTCTGAGATTTAGAAGAAGTGTTCGGATGCTAATGCATCCTCATATTCTTCAACAAGCCTCTTTGTAATATAATATAAACACTATAACCACAATGGATAGAAGCCGGGTAGCGCAGCTGGGAAAGCACTAGGCTTGCATTAAGCAAGTCCTCGGTTCGAATCCCACGGGGGTCGGAATTTTTCCGTAGCCTTGGCGATTGGAATCGGGCTCGGTGAGACCATTCACAGTTGGGCACCAAATTAACTGTGCTCTACTCAGAATCACAGACCTAAGATTTTTATGAAACCGCGCCCGCACACCTTACACAGTGGTTGCTGTGCAAGCACAAAAGGCGTGCTCCAACTTTGTATCCCAAATCCGGAGCAAGTTGAGCATTGTACTGCCAGATGCAAGCACATAAAGCACCAGCCTCTACACCGCAAGGTAAAACGAGGTTATCGATTATACATACATACATGAATGAACTAGAGGTTTGCTTCAAACAGCTTTTAGTTTTTAAATAATTCTTTCAACTTCATCAATTAAACATATCTCGAATACATTTCAAGGTCGAATTGTTAACAATTTGGGCCACTGGGCAAAAAATATTGTGACTCCTTTACAACCAATGCAAGTCTCTTTTCCATAATTTATGTATGGGAAAAAGAGCCTAGCGCTTTATTCAACACTGCATGACCTATTTATATTTTAAATAGATAGCATTATCGGAATATCTATAATATAATTTTCCTTAATGTGTTTGTCTGTCTGTCTGCTGTGGCACAAAATCAAATATCACGTTCCGGCCTCGCAGATGTTTATATTTGTTTAGGTTTTGTTTTTATCTTAGCGGTCGGCTCGGACCGTGACCTTTCGCGTATCCTATTTCACACGTGCGCGTAGCGCGCCGTTTGCTTGTCTGTCATAAAATATGGTTGGAGTAATTCCCTTACGTCTCGGGCAAACATAGTGTAACGACCTTGGGGTTAGGCCGTTGTCTATATATGACTCGGCGTCCCGTGCGACGCGTGAGTCAGCGTTCCAGATTATTCCAGAAAGTGTAACGACCTTCGGGCCGGATCGCATCAGAACATTCCAGAACGCGAACACGTCAGCGTCGCTGGATTAATCGAGCAAGGTCTGGACGTTTCTAGGATGACTCACCCGGCGTGTATATAAACCGGTGCAGTGGGAAAAATCGACAGTTCTCATCCAAACTCGAAGCGCGTAAACTGCAATATAAATGAACCCGTGTGTACATAACTCTAGTGAAATAAATAACGCGTGAATAACAAATAAATATAACCATATAAATCATTAATGTTAAGTCGTAAATAAATAAATAAGTGTATGTTGTTAGAAATAGTTCCTGATTAGTTTGTAAATAATTTGTGTTTGCATTAAGATAAATCGGTGTAAATAAATGTTTAATACAAGAAGCGTCGTATAATTTTTTATAGACCGAAACGTAAAAACGTAACAATAGGTTAGAGCTTTGTTCAAGAGTCATCATCAGCCTTGTTGTTAACATCCCCACTGCAGGGGCATCAGCCTCTCCTCTTTGAAGTGGTTTAGGCACTAAGGCTGTTAAAGCCGGATTGGGGAATTGTAGTGGGCTCGGCTCAAAATTTTTTTGACTGTAAACGCGACTGCATATTTGCATTACAATGGAAATAATAAATACAATCAAAATCGATGCGTTATACTGAACACACAAGTAGTGCTCAAACTAGTACTACGGGGAAATACCTTAAAAGGTGATCTCATGGTACACTCTATGGGAAAGTCATTTTACTAGACTAGCCGCAACCCAGCCGACATATTTAAATGGCATTTAGCCTTCCCAGAAGGGGAAAACTCAAACCTTGTATTCATTAGTATTAGGCGAGTAACTACATAAATTCCAGGTACAGCACAATAGAGGCGTAACTAGTGTATCTACGATGAAGAATGATATACATGTATGAAATTTCATATACATTTAGTGCGCTGGTCTCCGAATATGCCTTTACTTTTCTCCGATAAAAAGTTTGATTGAGCCTATCCTAATTGGGTCAAAAGGGGCACATTTTAAAATTATTTTGACGTATACAAGGTGTCCCAAAGAAATTTGGCGCAATAAAGTATTGATTTCGTTAAATGGCACATCCTGTATTTCTTTATGGCTATTTAAGCCCCTATGGGTTCTACGCTCAACTCAATTTTTTTTTTAAATTACCTTTATTGTTTCCAATTTATGAACGTTTTTACTATTTTTTGTCAATATCAAGCTTTCACTTAAAACCTCACAATTTCTCCACTTTTAAATATTTTATTTCTAAAAATTGAGGGGGTTGTCACCTAGGATACAAAAATACTAAACTTTTATGAAAACTGGATATTTTTATACAGTGTGTTCGAAATGCTGGATTAAACTTTAATATCTTCAATCTTTATTTTCTCAAACTTTGTTAATGGAACACCTTATATTTTATCAGAAGAATAAATAGAGCCTTAAATTCCCTTTACTTTGAGCACAAAATGTTATACTTTACTCTAAAGTGTTTTAGAAATTAAGCTTTTAATAAAAAATCACGATAATTGTGTATGTACTATTTAGCTCATGGTGTATAATGCGGGTAGAAAAACCGACTTTTGGTTAACCTCATAACCTCATAAATCGAAAACGGGTGAACCAGTTGACTTACTTTAAACCGGTTCACAAACAGGCTTGTAAACTTGTTTAAGAACCGGTTTGTAAACTGGTTGACAAATCAGTTTGAAAACCTGTTTATAAACCGGCTTAAAATCGATTTTTAAACAGGTGTATCAAACGGAAATCGGTTCTACTTATAACATGTGACCTAATTTTTATTATTAAAAATGGACTTTTAAATCAATTTTTAAATTGTTTTTAACCTGTTCATGAACAGGTTTTCAAACCGGTTCGTCAACTGGTTTACAAATCAGTTCTAACACAGGTTTACAAGCCAGTTTGTGAAATGGTTTAAAATCAGGTTTTTCGTCAACCGGTGCACCGGTTTTCGATTTATGAAAAGACGGCGATTAACCAAAATTAGTTAAAACCACCAATAATTTTTTTAACAGCATTATTCTAAATCACGGGCCAGATAGTACCCATTTATCTTGATTTTTTTATTAAAAGCTTAATTTCTCAAACACTTTAGAATAAAGTATAACATGTTGGGCTCAAAGTAAAGGAATTTAAGGCTCTATTTATTCTTGTAATAAAATAGTATAGGGTGTTCCATTTAAAAAGATTGAGAAAATAAAGATTGACGATATTGAAGATTAAACCAGTATTGAACCCTGTATTAAAATATATGTTTTTATGCAACTTTAGTGTTTTGGTATCTCAGATGGCAACCTCCTCAATTTTATGAAAGAGTGAAAAGTGAAAGCTTAGTATTGACAAAAAAATAATAAAATTGTTCATAAGTTGGAAATGCTGAAAGCAATTTAAAAAAGAAAAATTATAATTGAACGTAGAAGCCATAGGGGCTTAAACAGCCATAAAGAAATACAGGCTATTTCATTTAAAAAATCAATACTTTTTTGCGCCAAACTTTTTTGAGACACCCTGTACACGTCAAAATAATTTTGAAATGTGCCCCTCTCAACCCCACTAGGATTGCTTCAATCAAAATTTTATTGGAAGAAAAATAAATGTGTAATCGGAAAACGGTTCACTAAATGGACACTCTGTAGTATATACAGTAACAGGGCAATTATATACAGTAATTTTGACGATACCAAATTCTGAAGATAATGAACAAAAATTTGGGGCATTCTCCCATATGTTCACTTTAGGTTAATTCCTTTCCGTTCTTGAGATACCGACAAAAGAAAAATCATTTAATGTAAATTTACATATAGAGACGTGATGTTTCACCCCCTTACTAAGGGCGTCAAAGATTTACCCCTTGGGATAAGCTCAAATCGGGAAATACGTTCACTCAAATATATATTCGATTAGGTAAAACACCAGATAATTACCAAAACAAATATGATGTTTTTAACTAGTTACAATGATTAATTAAAAATAACTCTGAGTTGTACATTATTTAAAATGAACATGTTCTTCTGGAACGGTGTCTGGTTTCGTGAGTGGAGCTGCAACCCAATGCACCGGCGAGTGTTACAGGTCCCTATTGGTAGTCCGCCGGTACGCACGCCGATTCTTCGGGAAATGGGCTGAGTAGGTCTTTTGTTCCGGTGAATTTGGCCATTTTAAGGGTTACCTGGAGGGGGGGGGGCGTTAGTGCCTAAATCCAACCAGAGGTTGCTGATACCTTACGACGGCTAGGCGTCGTTCTTGGAGCGAACGCGGTATCAAATCCTGCAGATGGAATTTATTCGCCTTGAGCCGGAAAATAATGTTGACATTCCCCCGGTAAGGAATTTGCGGGCTGCGGAATCGAACGTCGAAGTCCAGGAATTCGCCTTTTAATGACCAAAAAGGTGAGTTTATGAAGGGCGGCTACAGGACTCTAACCGTTCACAAGCGGTTAACAGGTTACAGGTTTAATTATTAGTAAAATGAGGTTATGAGGAGTATTTCACCTCTCGGGGCGCCGGGATTTGCGTTTAAAAATTAGGCGGTCGAAATGCTTTTAAGCAGTTAGCCCTGCAAGACAGTACATCGTATCAAGACAAGGTTAAAGCCTCAGGGATTCGATTTCCCAAGAAAGTTCAACAATCAAGGTAAAATCGAGTTCTAGCGGTCTTGCTCTTGCGGAAAATGGGCTGACAGTACAACACGTCATCTCCCTTGAAGCCTGGTCTCGTAAGGGTTGGAGGCCTACTCCGTTAGACAGTTCAGCGTGTCAGACCGGAGGGCCCAGGTAGAAAGGGATATGACAGGATCAGGACTGGTGGACTCAAGGGGGAATTTTCTCAAGTTACTGGAACTGGCAGTGCAATTTTTTTTTATATCTTTTTTGCCGCGTTATCGGGGTACTTGCCCTAGCTTCCACTGGAGAGGGAACGACGCGGTCGTTCATACTTCGCGGCCACGCGCATTGCGGCTAGGATTTCTTATCGCCAGTTCACGCGTCGAATTGATGCAGCGCTTGATTAGGCGATGTAATCAAATTTAAATACATTTTATGTATAATAAAAATTAATACAGGAGCAAGCGTTACAGAGATAAGTAAGTTAGATAAAATTACATTCGTTGATAAGTAAAAACTGTAATCATTAGTTAACAACAATTAGCAACTAGAAGAACTAGACACTACTAAAAAAACAATCAAAAACAGGTGTCTGATCGCTACAGCACTATTCGCGTTGGTGGCAACTGCCAGACTGAGACAACGGACAAGAAAAGCCTTACATCGGAAGTGGGCGGGACTGTTTCCTAACACAATGTTGAAATATAAAGTGAAAATTCTTTTACTAATAATATATTTTTGTACCTTTGTCCTATGTACCTATTTTAAATTGTTTTCAATTATTTATAATGTATATTCTAGATTCATGTTTCCTGAAAGTATAGTATCTATCGATCCGCGGGCCGCAAAAATATCCTGGAGGGCCGCATGCGGCCCACGGGCCACATGTTGGACAGCCCTGATCTAGACATTGAAGCCATTCTCTTCTCGGTATTTCTCTATGATTGTTACCATCTGGATCTTCAAATAAAATCTCTTTGCACCTCTAATACTGTTCATTCTCATTGTATGACTTAGCCACTTTATTCTGGTGTGTTATATCATACCTATTGCCCCATTCTGTTTTTCCACGTGTGTTATTGTTTTACTTCAACATTTATCTTTCATAAAATTTTCCTTACTTTTATCGACTGTTATTTCTGAATTTTTCCATTTTGAGTAATTTTAACCTGGAAGTATATTTTTTTCGCAGTGTCAGAGTTGGGATACATTTGGTTGAATGTGAATAACAATAATTACAGCTTTTAAATTATACTAAATATTAAAAAGTTATAAATATTTTCATAGCCACACTTTTTGGAATTCCTCCGATTCTTCTAGCTTCGTAGTGGTAGATTCAGTGCACCCAAAGCTTGGAAGTCTTCTTAATTTCTTGCACTTTTTTCAAAGAACTTCAGAAAACGTAACTTTTAGATTGGCAGAACCAGGTTATTATGTTGGAGGGGCTGAAACTTGTTGAAGGGATGAAGGGTTGGAAGATAAGGTGTGAACGGAGTAGCCAGGCCTTTGAGATTTTTGTAGCCTATGTCAGTTCACAGATGAACACACCTCAGTGTTTAAGAATGTATTAAAAGTTCAAATAAAGTACACAGCTATAAATACAAAATATTGGTGTCGTTTTTGCTTAATGTAGTCAACTCAACGACCTAGTAAATTACTTGACATAATTGCAAGACCGACGTCTGCAAAACTCCTTGTTTTTTAAACAATAACGCTGAAACTTGATCTAGTGAAGTGACACCAATTCTGAGGCTTGCGTAAAGGTGGCTTGAAATACCGCCCATCATGAACTACATTTATATTTTCCCTAATATCCTTAAAACTTAACACAATAATTGTCTATTTTATGGTCGAATGTTAGTTCGAACAGAAACTTAGAGATTTAAGTTTCAGCTCTTGGAGGAAAAAAATTAAAACTTTCTACATAATGAAACATTTTCAGATCTCTTGAAGTATTTTACCAGAAAGGTCGCAAACACAGTGACATTTTGCAAGAGCAGCAGTCATTGGAAGGAGGTTCTTCCCTGGGAGGGCCCCTTCGCTTCCCCAGTGCCCTTATTTTCTGGTTGCAGTGTGAGCAGGCTAGTTAGTTCATTGGAATTCAATTTTGAGTGTTCTTCAACATAATTGATTGCAGGCGTGCTGGATAAGAGGCTAGATGACAGAGTTGATGCAATGCTGGAACAAGGTTTAGTCGATGAATTGTTGGATTTTCACAAGCAGTATAATGAGCAAAGGATCAGTACAAACGAGTAAGTTTACACATTAGCTGCAGTTAAAATTTCAGGGGCTTTTGAATTACAGTGTTACTGTAATATACTTACCATCTGTGATTTTTATACATAAATAATTTATCGGCAAAGAATGAATAGCACACGGCAGTGGTGACTACTTGTAATGGTACTTTTATTTAGCCCTTGCGTTGGCCACCGTAAACTGTAATGCGCCTTTTCCCGTGCCCTATACTCTATTGTACTGTGAATTTATATTTATATTGCCCTTTTTATGCTAGTTAGCCCAGTCGTACAGTACAAGACCTGCTCTTACCTCAGTGCAGCTAAAGAAATGTCAATTTTGCTCTTGCCGGTCTGCTCATGATCACCTATAAGGCTGTAATTGTATATGCAATCCCTGACAGAAATGAAAGCCAAACAATTTACATGCAAAGACATATACTCTGTAAAAGAAACATACATTCATGGAAACACATAAAAAGAATACACAATGTTAACAGACAAATGTTATGTGCGCTATGAATAGTAGCACAGAACAGCTTAATGCTAAATCTACAGGCAATGTTTATATCCCACACACAAGTTCCCTTAATGCGGTCCTGTCTCCAGTAGCTCGAAATCAGCTGACGTGATACGACCACAGGATGATGTAAGCGCTTTGTTCTGACGCACTGACTCAGCAGGTTGCCGCTGCTTTCAGGCGCGTAATATTCCCAGTGAAATTATTGCACAATGCATTGTAATCCCTTTTTTTACATTTACAAGATTGACTGCTCCTTTGAAGCTGGCTAAGCGGCTTTCAGCGGTGTGGCATTATCGGTACCTCGGTGTTGATTCCAAGGTAGTTCTAGGCTCTCAAGGCTGTATTTCAGCTCAAGAATAATGAGGCGTAGACTGCTGTTAACGCAGGCCCACACAGAAACTTTCAATCACACTTTATTGCTTCGTGTGACGTCCTTTGTCTTTGGACGTAACGCACCGCTTGCTTATTAGTGGGCGATGCCTCTCCGTGCCTCTAAGCCCATGCATAACTTGCTTTGTTCTATTACTAACCGCACTCAATGACTAAATCAGCTGGTTTGCGCACACAAACTCATCCCTTTTTATTACAATGCAGAAATATAGTTTAGTTCTACACCTAACTGAATAATGGTTAAATACCAGGGTGATTCAAAACATTAAGGTGACACGAGCTGCATAAGTTGCCAGTTTCTATTTGTTTTTGTTTAGTTTTTGGTATTGTATAGGTATTAGTTTTTTAATTATTTCAGCGGCTTCAGAAAAATAAAACATTACATTGTTATTTATTTTACAGGCCAAATTTCTATATGGTGCAGTGTAGCACCCCTAACTGTACTTTTTTTACATGATAGATCTATTGTAAAATAATAATTACAAAATCCAAATGACGCTCTAGAATTGATAAATCTTTTCTTTAATGTAAATTTAAATCTGTACAGGGTTATTCATTATAAATTACCCACCCCTTATCATCGTTATTATTGCCTATAGAAAAAAAAGTTTTAAATAAAAGTTATGTGGTTATAACTGAATTTTGTTAAAATGCTATCAAAAGTACAGTGGCGTGCATAATTAAGGGGATACAAAAAAGTAATATATTTTTTTAAATGGAACACCCTGTATATTATTAAATTTTTGGAACGACCTTTTTTTCCTGATTTCAAAAATATACCATATGTTACCCTTACCTTATACCGTTTTTGAGTTATTAAACGTTGAATATCTTAGTTAAACTAGTTACTGTAAATAGGAATTATTAAAGTAAGCTATGAAAATGCAACTATTTTGTTTGATAAGTGACATTTCTTTAATGAAATAATAAAAATTAGTTATCATTTATTTATATTTAAATTTCCTGAATAAAACTTTGTTATATTTAATAATGTTAACTAGTTTAACTAAGATATTTGACGTTTAATAACTCAAAAACGGTATAAGGTAAGGGTAACATATGGTATATTTTTGAAATCAGGAAAGAAAGATCATTCCAAAAATTTAATAATATACAGGGTGTTCCATTTAAAAAAATATATTACTTTTTTGTATCCCCTTAATTATGCACGCCACTGTACTTTTGATAGCATTTTAACAAAATTCAGTTATAACCACATAACTTTTATTTAAAACTTTTTTTTCTATAGGCAATAATAACGATGATAAGGGGTGGGTAATTTATAATGAATAACCCTGTACATCCCGCATAAGGTCGATTTTTGAATACTAATCTACACCTAGTAAATGATCGCTACAGTTAAAGCATGTTTTTATGCAGAAATAACTACATTTATGAAGATTAAGTCACTACAATCGAGATACCTTTCCCAATATGATGAAATGTTGCATATAAACATATTTTTATTTATTTTTTTATTTGACATAGTCAATTTACAATCTGGTACAATCGAACAATAAGTGAATGGTGTATTATATACTAGGGGGATCTATAGACATGCCGAGAATAGTCCAGTGACCATTCTCTTAGTGAAGGTATATTAATTAATAGTTTAGTTTCTTGGGGTTTCATAACTATTATTATGCTTATATTGGTTTCTTTTTTTAGTGCTTGTTATACTCTATATTTATATTCTAATAGTCAACATGGTAAGTTGTATTTAGGGTCTTATAATTACTAATTATTTAATTGTAGGATTCATTACATTGTTGACAACATCCTATATAATAATATACAGATAATATTAGACTAATTAAACCTTGTGGACAGGTCGGAGGGTTTAAAACGTTTCAGTTTTCTTGGCGCTATCGTCCAGAAGGTTGGCTGCTAGATTATTTGGATGCACAGGCAGCCTAGTTTGATATTTGACACAATAACTTGTTATAACGTCCCGCACTGACTAAATACTAAGATCGTTTTGTATAATGTTGTTAGGCACATCTCACGACGCGTTGACAATACACCTATAAAACATAAATAAAATCATGCTGTTGGCCTACCTTTATATTTTGTCAGAAAAACACAACCGCCAAATTGCACTTTATGTCGAAGGCAAAAACGTCATATTGATGCCGGCTTAAGCGTAAGCCATTGAAAACATGCCGGGAATAAAACACGTGTTTGAATCTATGTTGTATTTGTTTCACATTATGATGAAGTCAGATCAGCATTGTTGATTCGCTATACATGTCTGATTTATCTATTGTTATATTGTCAATATGTTTAATGGTCGAAGCCTCACTATAACTAGGATTTAAGTTGTAAATGTAGCACAATTATTATTGTTATCACGTATCCTAAATATTTGACCAATTTTTGCAGAAATTCTGATTTATCTAACTGGATCTGCATTTTTAAATATGCTTTCCAGTCGAGAAATATATTCTTGTACTGATTTTGAAAAAAAAAAGATAATGTCTTCTATATGTATAAGCCACTCTTTACGGGTTAGCCGTGTTAGGGTTGTGCTTATGGCTTTCTGCAACATAACGTGCGTTTTTTTTTATTGGAAGGCATTCTTTTGAAGTGGTAGTGTCGTTTATTAGAAACATCTTTTTTTCATGTCTTTTTCCTCTAATTCTATTTGATGAAATCCGGAAGCTAAATTGTTTAGTTGTTGATTCCTGGATAAAATTAGTGGTTGGGAAATTACTACAGTTTGAGGTTCATTTGAAGTATTTACTTAGGCTAGTACGAAACCCATGATTTTTTAATGATATAATAGCCGAAGGCATGGATATACTATATTCTGTGAAATATAATTTTTATGCTACTTTATAGCCATCTTTTCATACAGCATATAGTACAATAATTTTTTCTGTTCGAGGAGGTAATTCAATCACTTTTTATGTTTTTTCCGAGGGTATAACTTTTGAAAAGTTACATGACTACGTTTCTGCTCTTCCTGTTTTACTTTAGACTGATTATAATAAAATGGTATTGTAGTTTTTTCAGTTTGGATGTGCACCCACTGTAATCGATATTTGCTGTTGGTCAGCTAATAAATCGGTACCAGTTCATCCAACATATTCTGTGTGAAAATTGAATAAATAACATAAATGTGTTCCATTTTCTGAGAATAAATTTTGAATAGGGACATTCGCAACTTGATTGTGATAGGTAGTTCTGTGGGATGTAGTAATTTCAAAGGGATGTTCAAATATTGCTTCTGGCAAATATTTATTTAGAAATTAAGGCGAAAGTATGGTACGTGAACTTCCTGTGTCGATTAATAGTTTGTCATTAGTCTGTGGGATAATTATACAGGGTGTTAGCTAAACATGTGGCATGCATTATCAAAAAGTACATGTAAAGTTGCTGAATCTACAATAAATGTTCGAAATGACTTCCTCCAGCCTGGATACAAGCATTAAATCTTCTCGTCATTGGTTGCCGAACTCTTTCAATCAACCAGGGTCGTTTCTAATTGAGTTACACCCAGCAATTATCCTATTTTGCAGTTCGTCCAAATTCTCCACTGGAGTAGCGTAAACTATCGACTTCAGATATCCCCATAAGAAATAATCCAGGGGGTTTAAGTCTGGGGATCGAGCAGGCCATGCGTGTGGCCCATCTCGACCAATCCAGCGATCTCCGTATGTTGCTGTTAAAAAATCACGAGCAGCCAAACTGAAATGTGGTGGTGCACCATCCTGCATAAACCACTTTGCAATTCTTGTCACCAATGGCACATCCTGCAGAAACTCGGACAGTGTTTCTTCCAAAAAGTTGCGATACATCTCGTCAGTAAGTCTTGCTGGTAGAAATACCGGTCCAATTAGATAGTCACCCACAATTCCAACACAAACATTCAAGGAGAACTGTTGTTGGAACGACCTTCACATACCTCATGCGGATTTTCATCTGCCCACACATGGTTGTTATGAAAATTCCTTATTGCATTTCTTGAGAAACTGGCTTCATCGGTGAAAAGAATCTGTGTCAGGAATTGAGGGATTAGAACTAATGTTTGCAAAAGCCATTGACATAACGCAATACGTGGAGGAAAATCAGCAGGTAGTAGTGCCTGAACACGTCGAATGTGGTATGGATGCAACAAATTGCCCTTCAGAATTTTCCAAACTGTCCAATGACTTCCATTCAAAGTATTGGCAATTTTTCGCGTAGAACTACTTGGATCTTCCTCTATGATGTCCAGCACATTCTGTTCCAGTTGTACCGTTCTTACTGTCATTAATCTTCCTGGCCCTCTATTTCGTTTCAATGTGCCTGCTTCACGAAGACGTCGATGAATGTTTTCGAAGATTTTTCGGTCGGGGATATTACGGCCAGGAAGCCGTTCAATGTACAATCGTCTAGCTTGTAATGAATTGCCATCAGCAAGTCCATACATGAAATGCATGTCAGTCATCTCCGCGTTCGTATAATGATTCATGGTAGAGGACTTCACTAACTATTAAAGACACGTCAAACAGCCAAACGTCACTCAATCTAAACAACTGCCACCGATACAGATGATGATCAATGACGAGACGTATTCAAATGAAATCCACTTCTACGTTAGTAGATAAAACAGCCGTTATCGTTAACAATTTTTTGTACTTGATAAGCTCATTGGTGTAGGCCAAACTTTTATTTACATTAATGATTTCAAAAATATCGAATATGGTTGTCGCAAATTTTCGTCACCCTGTATCCTCCAAACAAAGGGGTTTTTCAGAAATCATCATAGGACAAAATATTCTTAGAATAGGCCCTTTGAATTTTTGCCGCATGTTTACCTAGCACCCTGTATATGGTAGGTTAGATTTGGGATTAATTGAAAACGATTCAACCGAGGCTCTTATAGAAAATTTACGGCTTGGTAGCTGGAAAAAATCTATAGTTGGATCCAATTCTTCTTAGCGTGATTCGTAGTAATTATAATCTAATTCGGGGTTTTCAGTGACATTCTGTTAAACTGGGGTCTCAGAAAAGTCTGACTTCTAACTTTACTTGACACGCATTTAATATAAATCTTTCTTTATTATTATTTTAAGCTAATTAAAATTAAGTGACTCCACTCTAGAAAATTTTAGCTCTGCCTTATGCCTTCTGTTCTCAATCATTTTATTTACTAGAAGCATTGCTTTGCAAATGTAATTACTGATTAAAGTTTTTATGATATTTCTTGCAGTTATATAAAATATCTCACTCTGAGCTTTTGTGAAAAATTCATTAATTTGCCAATGCTAACAGAGTTGAGTTCGTAGGGCTTAATACCATAGCAATACATGTAATAAAAATCTGGTATGATACACGTACCCAACTTCCTTTTACAGTGATATTATAATTAGCACAAAATTAAGTGTAATAAAAATGTAAAGTTTGAAATTTTTTTGGTATCAATGGAAAGAATTATTGCGCATTTAATGGTATCAAAACTTAAATACAGTAAAACCCCTTTAATCCGTCACGTTTGGGACTGGGGTTATGGTCGGATTATCAGAAAATACGGAAAGATACGGATTACAGTATGTAAAATATTATATTAGTACACTGTCGTAAAACCAACGAACAGTAAGCACTAAAAACTGCACAGTACAGCACAAAAAACACGCACGACCGAAACGATATGAGAGATGACGGAGCACTACAGCGGACCAGCGATAACAGGCAAGTAAACAACAATGAATCACCGACAAGTCGGGACAAGTTTGGCGCGAGCACGGTCGGATCAACCGGAGTGGTGGACAAGCCAAGGGTGGACGAGAGGGATTCTACTGTATTTTTGTCAATTTTCACATATAATCTCATAAGAGCATTAATTCTTTCCGGAAATTTTTTTGAGTGCGTTCCAACAACGTCGTATTAATTTGCCCGAGCGGGACGCGAGGGCAAATTGGACGTTGTTGAATGCACGAAAAATAATTTCCGGTTATGAATTAATGCTCGAATGCAGATTCGGTAAGAAAATCGTAAGGACACAAACCCTAAAAAGAAGTAATGTCTACCTACAAAAAATTTCCAAGAAATTTTTTTGTTGTCTTGGATACGGCTCGTGAACTAATTTTTCTATTGGTCATTAATGAGTGTCGTACGATTTTCATTGAAAAATATTAATCAAAAGTTTTCATGTTTTTTAAATGAGTTGCCTTGACTTGAAAAAAGTTGACAGCTATACTCAAATTAATTTGTTATTTGATGACATTCAGAGTTAGTTCAGTAGTTTTTACTTTATAAAATGAACGATTATTCGAACGAAGAGAGTTTTTATCGTTAAAACATATTACAGTGGGTTTAGTTTGCGTAGGGTGAGAGATATTTTTCAATGAAAATTGACAAAAATAATTTAATTTTTGTTATCATTAGACGTACAATAATTTGCTCTTTCCACTGATACCAAAATATTTTCTGTACCTTGAACTGGCGAGAAGGAAACCATGAAACTGCTAAAAACAATGTTAAATCTCTATGTTCCAGTTTGAAAGTGGACACCCGGTATAACTTCAATAGAAATACCTTTTGGAGTCCATACCATTTTGCAAAATCTTAACCCATAAGAACCCAAATTAATTTTTTTGTATAATTCTCTTTGGTATTAGCTCAGAAAAGATAGAAAAGAGATTGTTCGTGGATTTGGAATTTTTTCCCTGGTACAAATCAAAGTTGATGAGATAGCCTGATTTGCTATTCATGCACCACATTCTGAATCCGAATCTAATGGGTTTTCCACGGATGAACTGTTTACATCCATGGCGACCATAGTACTTTACCATACTTTCGTCGTAGTTTATTTCTGATTCGGGAATATAATGTTTCAAAAACCGGTCTTTTATCATATTCATAAAAGGCCTAATTTTCCATGCCTTATCATTTATATCCATTTTAGTATTATCGGCACAGTGCATAAACTGCATTATCTGAAAATAGCGATTTCGTCGTATTGATAGACTTATCAGGGTATTTTTCATATCTTCCTGGGAATCCCAGTAGTAGCGTTTTCCAGGCAACGAATTGTAACCTGTTAGTATCATAATTGCTAAAAAGGTCTTCATTTCGTTGTAGTTTATACCAGGATTGGCGTAATTTTTGAACTGTGCATACCTAGCAGATTGTTGGATAAGGAAATGTATGACGTCGTCATCAAAGAACTGTTCAAATATATCTACTGAGGACATATCGGCATATCTGGAGTAACTTTGCAATGGAAAATCTCTTTTAGTACTGGAGTCGAAATCTCCATCAATCCATGAAAAACTTCCATTCGTTGCAGGCAGAAGATCTAAATCAGTCTCATCAGAACCAATGCGTTCGTTGTTTGCTAAAACTATTTCTTCACTGGCAGCTGTTGCGGGCAGAAGATCTAAATCACTCTCATCGGAGCCAATACGTTCGTTGTTTGCTAAAACTATTTCTGCAGTGGCAGCTAACTGTCGCCCTGGCAATCTGTTTATATCTGTCTCATCTTCATCGCCAGATTCTTCATCAGTAAGTACGCTGGCATCTGGAGGTACAATATATATCCCCTCCACATCTAAATCGTCAGCATAGGCGATAGTCAACGCCTCTTCCAGTGTAAAACCACGCCTGAAATGATTTTTCATCGTTAACTTATAAAACATGTAAGGCAGTAGTTGAATAGCCTAGCGTCGCCATATGGCCACACACAAAAGAATGTCCTGACAAAATTCTAAATAATAATCAAAACTACAATATGAATACAAAATAGACTAAAGTGCACATTTAGCTACATTTATGGCAGAATTTGTAAATTTTAATTAACTCTGTGTCATTTTATAGTACTCACTCCAACGTAAAGTGTGGATGGTCACCCATTTTGTACAACAACACTTTTCGCACTAAAACAATAGTATTTCAGAAACGCCTTTAGACCTGCAATACCGGCATTGTAGTACTAGACAAGTGTTTTCTGTAATATCTTACTAACGCCACCTGTTGAAAACACACGGAGAACAAATACAAGGCCTTCTTATAGGCAACGGTAAACGTTGCCATATGGCAACGCTGGGTTCTTATGGGTTATTTTATTTTGCAAACATCCTTCAAATGGTGTAAGCTCTTTTCTGAATAAGGACATTTTACTTTTACTAACGCATCAGCTTCGTCTAAAACGCCATCCGGGGATGCAGACAGAAAGAAAAGTTCAATTGCTATGGCTGAATTATAAAGTAGGCCGAATATTAAAAACCCTGGTGTATTGGAGTGTTGTTGAAAGTCCAATTTGATAAGTATGATGTATTAAACGAGCGCGTGAGTATTTTTACTTTTTGTATTATATTATACTCGTGAAAGTAGTACTTATTTACATAGGAAGAAACTGCCATACCGATAATTTATGCAGTAATTTAAAAATGCTTACGCATCGATAAACGCTAGTGTAATTATGTGCAACACTTACCATTGGTATTTTTTGTTGCTTGGAAAAACTATAAATTAGTTTTTACATAATTTGAAAGTTTGATTTTATGAAGTACCTATCACAATACAGTCAAATCTCTCATAAACGGACACCGTGGTGCTTGTCCGCTTAACGGAGGTGTCCTCTTAATAGAAATGCGGTAATTTTCATTTTTGTTTTGTTTAATCTTTATTTAGGTAAATATAGAACTACAAAGAATACATACATTTTTAAATACATACAGTTCTACGTTTGCTTTTCGGTATGACACTACTGTAAAAAATCTGGTATGATTCACGCACACAACTTCCTTTTACAGTGATCTTATAATTAGCCAAAAATTTGATTTTTAATTTTTACGTAATTGTAAAAAATTACAAATTCTACAGAAACCGTACAAAATAGAGCGTTAGTTGAAGAGACAAATTTTCTCTGAATTTCAAGCTAAATTCAAAACTGTAATAATATACCGGGTGTTCTATTTAAAATAGAAGTTAATCATTGCATTTGATTCGATAATAAGAGATGCGGGAAATAGTCATAATAAAAGTAGTTGAAGCACGTGTTAAAGTGATGTTAAGATTTTTAACGTTGAAGTCGATATAGGACTTACCTGTATTAAAAAACCCACCACATTGGAGAAGAAAAACCAGCAAACTACGTTATAAAGATCGTTGTACTGGTTAATACATCAAAAATTTAAAATTAGACAAGGAAGTGGTTGACATCGAAGACCTCAGCATTCACAATCGTGATGTTCGTGGAGAAGACTTATTTAGTTTTATTTCTTCATATCAAGGCATCTCCCCTAAAAGCATGACGTATCACATTCCTATAATACTGATGGGGCCATAATTTTATATAACAGCAATAAGGTAACATGAACAACAAAATAGAATGCTTGAGTAAGAGATGACCATACGAAAAAAATATTTTAGTAGGCATGTTTGGGTGGCATCTGTCATAATTAAATGTGCGTCAGGTCTATTTGAATATTTGCTACTATGTTTATCTCTTTCATACTCAAGCAATACTTGTTATTTTCTTGTTGATGTTATCTTATTGCTGTTATATATAATTCTGCCTCCATCGGTACACATGGCATGGCGTACCCTGAAGGCTGCTTTATACAGCTTTCTTAACCCTAACATTATGGTATTAGCTCTAGCAAAGATGAATCATTCAGTTACCACTGACGCGTTTATACACCCACTAGACGTTGTGGCGGATCGTGACCTTGGACGAGGTATCACCCGGCTCATCGACTGGGATCATGGGAGGGCAACAGTTGTAGGCGTTTGGGCAAGCAAACGCGGGCGCGCAAGTCGCGGTACGGCCGAAAGGCTGAGCCGCGCAGAAGAGGCAGCACGCCAGTGGGCCGAGCACTATGTGCAGCGCGAAAGTCGCGGTAAGGCAGAAATGCCCAGCCGCGCAAGGTGATATGTTACGGTACGGCAGAAATGCCGAGCCTTCAGCGGAGCTGCGTCGTGGCACGGCAGAAATGCTGGGCCATAACAAGGAGATGCGACGAGCCTCTCTCTCCGGACTTGCCCTGGGGAGATGCTCATCGTGGAGATACGCACTAAGTGCATGCGAGCAAGGGGAGACGCGGGACTTACCGATGATGGCAAGGGGGTACCCCACGCCGAGGTGAGTTTAGGAAGCGGTCAATGAGGTGTGGTGTCCCGGGAGTTCTTCCTGGGCCTGTTATTCGAGACGAGATTCCTATTCCGAAGTAGACCGCACGGTCGTCAACCCTTAAAGAAACTTCTAGAGGCTACCCAATCCCACAACTGCGAGCCGCAAGGCACCGCAACGATGGGTAAAGGATGTCCGAAGGATGAGAAGTGCGGCGGTACGGCAGCAATGCTAGCCGCTGACACATTGATATGTGTGGTAGAGAGCTTGCTCTCGAACGGTGACCCGTCAAACGTTACATACACGGGTACTACGGGCGGTCAGCACCAAGCCCCGCGCATCGAGATATCCGGCACCCCGGTGTCGGGTACCGCGAGCGTGGTTGACCAGTTGAGGATGGACTCGTAGAGGCAATGGTACCCAATATGCTGGGAAAGGGGCTTCCGCTTCGGCGGGAGCCAACGGCTGTCGACCCCACAAGTCGTCAGAGGTTGGATAGGCCTCGACCGGACCGGTGCCGGACCTGCGGCATCGGTAGCGTCCCGCCTGAGAGTCCAAAACTTACGGAGGGCGGGGGACGATATGCATAATTGCTTGGTGCGTCTAGCTTCACAAATGTGTGACGCGTTTATACAGTCTTAACTTAGTCTTAGTCCTAGCTGGTCCTAAGGCCTGACCTTGGGAGTTCCCCAACTTTTAACTTAGCCCTAAGAATTTCTTAAGACAGAATTAAATTTGACAGGCGCGCATGTGGTAGTAGCCGATAAGGCGGCAAAATTTGAATGGTTCTATACACAGAATAGTTTTGAAGAGCAACAATAATTGTTAAAAGTGCATCATTGTGATCTATAATCTTCAAAAGTAATTAGAGAAGTACTGAGGCGTCTGGATTATTATAATAGAGGTAAACATAACATTCTTCCTTGAATGCCATAAGGCCAGGCACATTTAAATTTTGAAAGTTTATTATTCATTCGAAATAGCACACAAATACACTTATTTGCTGTTTAACAACCCCTTTTTGTAAATGAGCAGCAACACCTAGCATTCCATACACTGCAAGTAAAAGTTTCCGTCTCTTCAAAGGCGAAATTTTGCCCATTTTAAAAGTTTTTACAACTTCTTAACAGAACCAACTACAAGAAGAAACGGAATACGTATCGGATTTTTTGCATTTAAGGTTAAATGAATTTATAAATGGCGCGATTTTACACACGCATTTGCGCATGCGCTGCCGTAAACTTCCTAACCCAAAATATATCTGTATAAACACCTGTTTTTCTTCTTAAGACTAGTGCCACAGTTTGGCTTTGCAGTTGTTTGCTCTGGATCTGGTAGGCCCAAAAAGGCGGGCTTTAAACAATCAGCTGAAACAGTAATGGTTTTGTTGTTTACATTAATTTTAAAAATCTTACGGTTGGACCTGGAGATGACTTTGTATGGGCCAGTGTAAGGCTGTTGTAACGATCGACGTACAGCATCGTCACGTAGAAAAACATGAGAGCAAGTTGTCAAATCCTGGTGAACAAAGATTTCCTGCTTGTTGTGCTGTGCGGTTGGAGTAGGTCGTATCCGTTGTATTTGGTCCTTGAGGAGTGATGTAAAGCTTGTTGGGTCTTCGGACGTTTTAGTATCGAAGAAGAATTCTCCAGGCTCCAGGCGTAGGGCTTCTCCGTAGAGAAGTTCGGCAGCTGAACATTTAAAGTCCTCCTTAAAACTTGTTCGCAAGCCTAATAATATGGATGGTAAGATTTCTGTTCATTTTTCCGTTTGTAGACACATTACTGCCGTTTTAAAAGTCCTGTGCCAACGCTCCACTAAACCACTGCATTTTGGGATGTAGGCTGTTGTCCGTGTTCGTTTGATGCCCAGCAGGTTAGTTAGATCACTAAGGGCCGGTTCTACAATGCAAGTATATACCTAGAATAAGCTATCCGAGGTATAATTACCATAGTTTCCTTTGTTACAACAATCGTTTCTAGGGTACTTATTTCCGGGTAACTTTATCCTTGGTTTGTAGAACCGGCCCTAAATAAGGTGGATTCAAACTGCCTACCTTGGTCGGTTGTAATCGTTCTGGGGGCACCAAACCGAGAGTTCCAACAGCTATAGAAGGCAATGGCGACGGATTCGCTGGTGATGTCGGTTATTGTGACTGCCTCAGGCCACCCGATGAGGCGATCTACCATTGTAAGACAGTATCTAAAGCCTCTGGAAGGTGGTAAAGGTCCTACCAAATCCAAGTGCACATGTACGAACCTACTGCTTGGTAGAGTGAACTCGCCTAGTGGGCATTTTGTGTGCCTCTGAAAATTTACTGCATTGCCATGGAATGCATGTACGAACCCATCTAGTAATATCCTTTCGCATTGCCGGCCATACATATTTGGTGCTAATTAGCTGAAGAGGCTCGTTTTCCAGAATGTGCTGCCGCAGTAATTTCGGAACGTAAGGGCGTATTGTTCCTGTGGATGTGTCACAGTACAATGGTAGGTTACCATCTGTGGGAACATTCAATGATGCTATAATAGTTATTTACTATACAAGTGGGATAAGAGCATCATTAATATACGTGTGTGTAATCTCACAAGTATATTAATTATGCATTATCACACATGTATTGTACAAAATTTTATCTACAACTCCCTAAAATTGAGAAAAGTGCTTCGAGAGAAATGTCAAATCTGTCATTTTCAAAAATATTTTAGTAGACAAATGTCATTATGTTATTTATTTAACTCTATTTCAGTTAGGCAATGAAGCCATTACAACACTCAGTTAGGTAATGAAGCCAATACATAACTGCGTGGTGTAATGAGCTTCATTACCTAACGGAAATAATGTCAAATGAGTGACGTAATGAGTTACTTATCCCACTGGAGTAGATAAACATTATTACACTTCAATAAAATTATGTGATATTGAAATTGAACGTACAATTACTACAATTACTAATTGTAATTCCGCTGGCTTCTTCAGTATTTGCCACAGAAACTGTTGCTGAATTCAGTATTTGTTTCACCTTGCTAGTTGTTCAGTATGTAAATGTTTTTCAGCAAAGTCAAGTTTATTTTCTAGTGAGTACTCGGCGTAACTTTCCGCGACTGTAGAAGACTGCCAACCAGCATGCATCTTCAATCCTAATACATCCACTCCTTAGTTAGCTAAATATATTGCCGAACTACGCCTAAAGGAACGGCCAGAATGCATATCAGGGTGGTCTAAGTTTAGAAAATGTGCAAGTTTCGACAGCCAACCCCCAATAGTTCCTTTGCTAACTTCTTGATTACAGCAGCTCCCATTATGATACCTCAAAAATAAGTGCTGACTTTGCATTTTGTGGACGTAGCCTAAAGTATTTTTTGCATATTTCCATGTAGTTAACATCTCAATCTCTAAATGTTCGCTGAATGTTGGTCTAGTGTTGCGAAGTCTCACGGTCAAAAATGATTCCCGGTCATCTATGTATTCCATTCACATGTTATAAGTTCTTCTCATCTACACGCGCCTGATTCTCACCTAAAAATACAAGCAAACAATACTTAGGTTATAAGTTACTATCATGTAAATGAACATAAAAATGCCTTAAAAATTTCGTATCCGGCGCTTATGTCAAAAACTTGGTCATTCGTTCCTAGGTGAAAAAAAAACAGCTTTTTTTTTACTTGTGCCCAAAATTTTTCCTTTTAAGGAATGCTATTAAGATTGCAAACTTGGATATGGGTCATTGTCATATACTGGGACAATGATGAGAACATAAAGTTTTGAAATAAAAAAATCGATTTTTTTAGAAAAACCTAATCAATTATTGCAAATAGACATATTTAGCTTGTAACTAGTAGCAGCAGCGTTGTTTTTTGTTGAGTTCATTTTGAATTTTTCAATTGTTATTTCGGTAATGCAGAATGTCATTTCTGTAATGCAAGATATCATTTCGGTAACCAAGCAAAATATTCCAGCAACCGTGTTCCTACTACATGTTGTTGAATTTGGAAGAGAACAAGGCTATAAATAAGGTAGGAAAAGAGTTTGCTAATATTGTATTTTCAACTTTTCAAATACACACATAGAATATGAAAACATAACCATTCTTTAGTGGAAATGGAAACAAATAATATCCTATACTTAAAACACAAAAGAAAACAATTAAAACTGCTTTTTTTATAAATAAGCTTTTCTAATAAAGGAATATACTTTCTATTAAGATAATAGTATTCTTTGGAACCCAGCATTTCAATTCAATAACTCTTTATTTTTGTTACATTTAAGGAACAATAAATGCTGATTTTGAATAGGTAGTTTTTGGCGTATTGCACATTTCATATGGTAAGCCCTTTTACAGCGCAGACACTGAATTCCTAAATGTTCTTCATAAAAATTGAATTCGCATATGAAGCAGATACCAGAGGGGGTCGTCTTGTTTTCTAGTCTCTGGGCATGTTCCAAAGGCTTGTCCACTGATTGTGAAAGTTGTATGTTGGACAAAATATTAACTTATTTCAAATTTTCCTTTGCAATGCCTTCAGCACTTGAGTTATCTACATAATATTGTTAAGGATTGTTTACGCAAATCTATATTATTGAGACAAGTAACTCTCTTCACAGTATGAGGTCACAGCACCTGCTTTTTTCCTCAAAAGTAATGTTTATCTTTCAAGAGTATTGGAAAGATTATTAACTAATTACAATAGGCAAATACAATTTGAAAAGGATACAATCGATGCTTGTATGACGAGTGTTATCTTTTTGCTGAAATTCCCCACTAGAAGTTCCACTAGGTAGAATAAAG
Source organism: Agriotes lineatus (assembly GCA_940337035.1). Taxonomy (NCBI): domain Eukaryota; kingdom Metazoa; phylum Arthropoda; class Insecta; order Coleoptera; family Elateridae; genus Agriotes; species Agriotes lineatus. The sequence continues at coordinate 63,411 of CALNHX010005315.1, read as the reverse complement.
GATTGTTAAGAAAATTTTTTAACAGTCGAGAGTATGCTAGAAAAAAGTTTGTTTAAAAGGATACATATTTCCGGTAAAAACTCCACGCTGGATTTATGCGCTGAAATTGAGAACATTTCCCACCAAAACTACATTCAAAACAGCTGACTTGCCTCAAAAAAAATATGGCTGTGTATTTCTCTTGCCCAAGTAATTTGATGGACGTCCATTATTGAAGGAATGGATGGAATATTTGACGGTAATTCCAATTTTGCCTTCTCGATTTTACTGACTGGCACCTCCCAAACTTCTATCTTTCTTTCCTTCAACTGTTCTACGAAACAGCTGGCGGAATCAATATCTATACCGTGCCAGACTAAATAGTCTGCATTTCTTTTTAATGCGCCACCAATGCCATCCATCGGCCCCTTACTATGGCCACTAGCAGTAAAATTCCAAGTGATATACAGGGTTATTCTAAATGATGGACCCATTTTTAAAAATTCGTATTTATTAAGGTACAAATCCAAAATGAACAATCTTTATACCAACGAAAAGAGGAAGTTTCAAAGTTTTTTTTTAAAATACATTGTAAATGTTCAATGTGTCCACAGTTCGTTGCACGGCAAACATCTACGCGTTAGCTAAACTCTTCCCACACACGAGAAAGCGTATGTGCTGTTACTGAGTGCACGGTAGCAGCGGTACGGTTCTGCAGATCGTTCAGAGTTGTTGGTAGAGGCGGGAAGTAAACAGCATCCTTAACATAACCCCATAAGAAGTAGTCACATGGGGTGAGATCAGGAAATCTCGGTGGCCAGAAGTCTAGAGTCAGGACTTCATTTCCCCTGCGACCTATGCGCTGAGGAAGGGATTCATTCAAAAAGCCTTCATTTTGGATTTGTACTGTAATAAATAGGAATTTTTAAAAATGGGTCCATCATTTAGAATAACCCTGTATTTTAGATGCTGAAATAAATGTGGTACTTTTATCAGCAGTAAATACATATTAATGCGGTTTCTGTATTAGGCCATCAGAGAAAAAATGAATAGTTTTAGTGTTCGAAAAATTAAGTGACAATTTTTGTAAAATGTGTTTCATATGAATCTATATGGCATGTGCTTGGTGATCAACATAGTTCTCCGAAAAATCCATGTGTATGACAAGTTCATCACACTTTATGTCTCGCTTGCAATTTTGCATTTGTTGCATTTGGTGCGTCACAGTAGAGTAGTGCTTCTTGAACAATTTTAATTCTCTGTTAAAAAGTGTTACTAAATTACACAGTGTTGTTATCTTTCTTGACTTAGTCATCCTCTTTCTTACCCTCTACCTTTGATTACCTTTTTCTCCGATATATTTTCCCACTGAAAAAATGCGACTGCTGTATTTAGGAAACTTTTTCCTAATTGATTGACCAAAGCCTTGTTCTTACATTTAGTACAAAGTATTTAATATCAGCTGAAAATTTGAATGTTCAATACAGCCACAGGTTTGTATGTCAAACCATTTAGGGCGAACAATCCAGAACGGCTTTAAACGAGAAAATCTCTTGAGTGATATTTTCTGGTTTGTTTCATTTAGGAATTTTTTATATAACCGCTGCATTGGGTGCAATAGAATTCTATTCTCTTTTGGTATTTTATTTTTTCTTATGTAATCTTTCTTGCCTGGACGCATTTCAGAACTCTCATCCTTCTCTAGAAAAATCATAAGTTTCTTCCTTAAATTGTCTGTCAAAGTATGGTGTCTCTTTTTTCTTTCATACTGAGAAAAATTCGTATTTCCTTGAAATTTTTCTGTTCATCTTGTATCTAATAATCCTTCGTGCTTCCCCAATCAAGCGATGCTTTCGAAACATATCTCCGCTGACTGCCTTTCTGATCATCTGCTCAGACAATAATTGGAGCCTTTGTTTTGCTCCTCTTCCAAACAATTGTCTTCGATCGGTAAAATGTCCTTACCGTTCTTAATACTTAATATACTATTTCTTAATTGGTTACTGCATTAGCTTGCTTGCTTTCAATTACACTTTTTCTTCTAACTTTTTTTTGCCCTGTTCTAAGGCACTTACCGATCTTGTAACGTAATATACTATCATACTCCACTTTCATATGATGTTAAAATACCAGAAAATACTTGGCGCTCGCGCACGGTTCTCGAATTAGTGTGCGCCCAATTTAAAATTGAAAATTGTCAAACCCTCGTCACTCGGCAACGTTGACGTTACAAAACAGCTACTCATAGCAAACATTTTCTACTTGTCAATTGATTTCTATTGATGTATAACACAAGCATATTAGTAAATAAATGTTTTAAAAAATAAAATTTTCAGTTTGTTCTAATTAGAAGATACAGGAATTGATTAAACAAAGTTAACAAGCAAAATTTCTTAAGTATATTCAGACAATATGCAATTTATTTCAGATCACTGGAATTCAAAGATGAAACTGAAACTCAAAAGAGGTGGTGTGTAGATATCGCTTGTTAGGTTAGTTGCAGTTTTTAGATTGTGTGCCATCTAAACCTCCTATAGTTTATATCTCAACACCTATTTTATTTCTTCGCCGGTTTTCTAGTTATACTGGCGTTAAAAATATAAAGTTTTGTACTTCGGAACCCTATAACTTACGAAGGCCACGCCAGCGCTAAAGAATTTTTAGTATTCTGGGATTTCCTCAACATCTTTTCTATACCTTAGTTAGATATGTGTCGCGTTCTAGACCAGATTTTTTTGATAACTTTCGAAAAAGAAGTTTATTTTAGCCAAACAACCCTCAAATCAGATAATATCGTAGACTAGATCTTGTCATAACTTTTAAAACAAACATGAAACCTTAAAAAATGCGTTTTAAAAAGTAGGTTCAGACAGAATTCACAAACTTTATTCACGAAACAAAAAAAATGTGCTCTCCTGTCGAAAATGGGTATAAAAGCGAGTGTATTTGCAAAAAATTAATAAAAAACAATCTGATCTAGAACGTGACACATATGTAACTACTTAATAGTATATTTTCGACGACTGACATTGAAAGTAAATTTTTCTCATTGTAATTTGACAACAGAAAGTTGACATTTGCCGCTGAGCGTGCGTTTTCATCTTTTTGCCGCTCGCCGAGCGTTTTGGGTTTCCGCGTGAACAAAATAGGTAGCCACGTCCGAATGTTTCCTTGACAACGCCCGTCATTTGTGGAAATAATCGCGTCACATGTCATATAGACTGCGCGAGTAATGTTAACTTGATTGTCAATTAATTTTTGCGATAAAACGAAATTTGATATTTTCCTTTAATAATATGCTCAGTCGTCGAAAAAATAGTATGTATGTTTCGAGCTAAAAGTGCGCTTGCCGCTTTTGCATGATTGCTGGTTTCGACTTCGTCTCAACCAGCAATATTCATGCGCAAGCGGCAAGAATGCACTTTCAGCTCTTAACATACAATCATGCAAAAGCGGCAAGCGCACTTTTAGCTCGAAATATACATACTATTTTTTCGACGACTGAGCATATTATTAAAGGAAAATATCAAATTTCGTTTTATCGCAAAAATTAATTGACAATCAAGTTAACATTACTCGCGCAGTCTATATGACATGTGACGCGATTATTTCCACAAATGATGGGCGTTGTCAAGGAAACATTCGGACGTGGCTACCTATTTTGTTCACGCGGAAACCCAAAAGGCTCGGCGAGCGGCAAAAAGATGAAAACGCACGCTCAGCGGCAAATGTCAACTTTCTGTTGTCAAATTACAATGAGAAAAATTTACTTTCGATGTCAGTCGTCGAAAAAATAATTATTGATGAAGTGTTCATTTATATTGTACTAGCTGTCCCGGCAAACGTTGTTCTGCCCAAAAATAATTTGTCTCTGAAACACCGTTTCACCACTATAGAGTTTTAATTTTATGTCATGTCCATCGTCTTGGAGTTAAAAATAAATGCCATTTTCGCAATCAACTTCCTAAAAAACCTCAATAACGACACACACATCGATTTTTAGGCTTATTTACCCCATTTCACTCCCTAAGGGGTAGCGGACCCGACAGACGTTGTCCTGCCCGAACGTTGGTTTGCCTGTTATTAACGGGTTCAGCAAACGTTTTTTTGATATTCGAATTTTCGATCTTTTTATTTTAAAAAATATTGGGGGGCGGTGGGGGGGGGGGATGAAATTTTGGGGTTATATGTTCTGATATGCGAGAAATCTTTAAAAAATTTAACAAAAAATCGTCAAAAAAAAATTTTTTTAAATCCTAGAACCCGATTGCAGCGCCACCTGCCGGGTCCAATTGTGAATCTAAACCATCCATGGACCCACTCAAACAGACACAAAAAATTTCATCAAAATTGGTCAAGCCGTTTAGGAGGAGTTCAGTCACATACACACGTACAAAATAATTATATATATAATATTTTTTATTTTAAAAAACATGGGGGGGCGGTGGAGGGGGGGTGAAATTTGGGGGACCCGACAGACGTTGCCCTGCCCAAACGTTGGTTTACCTGCTATTAGCAGGTTCAGCAAGGTTTTTTTCGATTTTCGAATTTTCGATTTTTTTCATTTTAAAAAATATTGGGGGTGGTGGGAGAATGAAATTTTGGGGTTATATGTTCCGATATGCGAGAAATCTTAAAAAAAAATTAAAAAAAGAAATTTGTCAAAAATATTTTTAAAAAATTCCTAGAACCCGATTGCAGCGCCACCTACCGAGTCCAATTGTGAATCTAAACCATCCAGGGACCCACTCAAACACACACAAAAAAATTCATCAAAATCGGTCAAGCCGTTTAGGAGGAGTTCAGTCACATACACACGTACAGAAGAATTATATATATAAAGATATCAATTATTTATTTTATCGGTTTCAGGATATTAAGCCTTTGTTTACATATACAAAAGTAGGCTGGTAACTAGATCATAACTTATCTGTAGGGTTAAAGAATATTACCCTACATGGCAACCATAACCATATAGCAACCGATAAACTATTGAACAAATCACGGATGTTATGAATCATAACTGCCTTAGAAGTTTTAAAATCCTCGCTCTGCGAGCTCGGATTTCAAAACATCTGCGGCAGTTATGATACTCATAACATTCCTAGATATGTTAATAGCTATTTCGTTTTAAAAAATACCATATATGTATGACTAAATTCTTATCATAATTGACTAAAGTTGCGATTACCTGGGCAGGATTTGTGCTCCTCTTTGAAATTCATTAAATCATTAGAAATCACCCTACTGCAGAACTTTCTATGGCCACTCGGAAGAGAAAAATAAGCAAATCTCAATACAATTTTATTGGAAAATAAAATACATTTTTCTTCCACTGGCTGTGCTGTTTGAGTCATCGAAGTTGGAGGATCTGCAACAATAAAACAACCATAACGGAATTAAAACTATTGTTTGCCTTTTAAAAGACCTAGCGCTCCTACAAGTAAATTCTTCTCTTCGTTGTTATCGAAAATTAGTATGATGTAATAATTTGGGGCCACTATAATCGGAGCATAATTGTCACTATGTTTTATGTTTGTATTTTTTTATGATTAATAAGAACTAATAGTATTAATAGATAGAGTTCTTGCATTTATTCAATTTAAAATCTTCCAAAGGAATTGTTTCAATTGTGCGAAATATTGGCAAATCCCATAAATGGCATGTTCTTCTTTTGATTTAATAAAGACAGCTGCAACTGCTTCAGTACTTTTAGGAGAGCGATTTTTACTCCATACCGTCTTTCTGCCATATTTGTGCTATCTGCAAATTATAAAGAAATTAAAAAAAGATACTTTATCTCTACACAGGCATGCATTTCTATATGATTTCTATCAAGGCGGTCTATGTTGTTCCAGGCCATGGCACTGGTTCTTATGTCAAATTTGCTGCTAGACCATTCCAGGACATACTAAGTTTTAAAAACTTTCAAATATATTTACCATTAAAGCGGAGAACACATATACGCGATCGCGACCACGATCGCGATAGCGATAGCGATTGCGATTATAGGAAAAACAGAACATATATACGCAGTCGCGATCTACAATCGCTGCATGTTTAGAATCAGAAATGTGTAGCTTGATAGAAGAAGAGGCACTGCTTCTTGCGATCTTATTGGATGATGAAAACTGCAGTAATGAAACGCGAGGGTAGCTGAGTTATTTATTATTGAAACATTTTCTATAATATATTTAATTAATAATAATAATTTATTTTGTAGAAGAAAAAGAAGACAGGTTTGGGTACATGAAATTAACAAAAAACGTAAGAAAGAAGGCGAATTTCATAAATTATACCCCGAACTTAGTAGAGATGAAAATCGATTCTTTACATACTTTAGAATGAACTTTGACAGTTTTAATGAAATACTGAATCTTATTAGACAAGATATTACAAAAAAGCAAACCACATATAGGGAAACCATTGGGGCAACAGAACGGTTAGCAGTTATTTTAAGGTAATATATTACAAATATTTTTGTTTTTGGCTCCATATTTTGTACAAACTGAAACAAAAATAGAGAAGCCACCCTGCGATTGGTTACTAATAATAATGGTAGTACAATCGCAGATCAACCCCCCTATTCCGTTATACACCGCGGAAGCTCTGAAAAACTGTTTCTTACTCACCGCGATGGCCGACTAGCTCAAATATCGGCGGCCTTAGATCGTAGGTTCAAATCATCAGCTATGTACCCTGGAATGTCTTCAAAAAAGAAAGGAAAATGGAAATGGGCGCCAGAAATCAAAAGATTTCAAGTAAATAACAAAATAATTACAACCAGCTAAAGTTTATTTAATAAATAATAAATGGCTGTCATGTAAGATCATTGATAAATTATTATTGTCATGATTTCAATATATTAAAATATAACGTTTCCAATATGCATGAAAAATGCAGCACGCATATAATAAAAATTGAACCTCTTTTAGGGTCCTAAATTTACATGTGATCACAATTTAATGAAGGATTAAGCTTATTCCAATCATGTGTTTTAGCCGTTATCTTGGTGTTGACACAAAGTAGCGTGAAAGCACTTTTTTACAAAAGCATGTAATTAATAGACGTAAAAATGATCATGTGAATATGGATTAAAAGTTACCAATTGCAAACAAATAATGCATTTGAATTACACTGTTAATGATACAGTACATTTAATTAATGCTTTGAGCACGTGATAACAATTTAAAGTTCAAAGGCTGCAAACAAATCAAGCCCTTGGAATTACATTGTAGATAACAAGGTGCATTTAAACATTGCCATGAACAGGCGATAATAATTTCAAGTAATAATGGTTATTAAAAATTCGCAAATCGTTGCAGGCTGCCGAAGTAATTTGCCCGAACCCAAAACTCGTTGACGGTCGGTGTAATTAATAATCTTGGAAACTAACCTTATCGGTAGAAAAAACTGTGGCAGGCAGGGATCGAAACAGCTTAAAGCGGGCTAAACGACATCCTACGTTCAGCGTCTAGTGTTATCATAGGGGTCGAGAAGATATTTCGGAGCGTTCCCAATATTAAGCAGCAGGTCCACAACGTTTTTGTTCGAATGTTAATTAGAATTTCCAAGAAAAGAGCTAATAACAAAACGGGAAATTACTACAATTGAATGTCAAACCAAGTAGCGTAAACATACCTGATAATAATCAGCCCTTAGAAAACACAAACTGCTCATTGAAATTAGTTGAGCGCACGTAATACGACATAATTAAAAACAAGGCTTAGCCGCGCCGATATCGGCGGGCTCAAGCGAAGACAGCAAAATGCCCGGACGAAGAATTTCGTGCCCGAAAGAAGGCTCGGACTCTGATAAGAGATAGCGCGGGGTCAAGAGGGCATTGCGCAAACGATAAGAACTTGATGCAGATACAAAATGCGTTGGTTTGGAAAATTTACGAATTCGAAATGCAAAAGGAATTATAATTAAAGTAAAAATATACAGGTTAAGCCTGAAATAATTGGATAAATGGCGAAACAATTAGGCAAAGCCAAAAAATTGTTTCAAAACTTCAGTCTAATGCCCATATGATAAAAAAGATAGTTTTATATGTTGGCGTAACAGAACTCTTAGTACCAAGTTGTAGCAGAAGAACTATCATCAGAGACCTCACGTATATTGTGTGGGTTTTGCAAATATGGGGATGTGCTCTTATTTGGGGATCTTATAGGCATGCTTGCTACACTAGACGAGGCAGTGGAATGGGACGAAAAACTTGTTCCTTGTCGACGTTGGTCCTGAATTTCTGCTTGTTGGGCAAGTTCTTCTTCCATTATTATTTGAGCGATTTTAAATTTTACAAGTGTCTGACGACGAGCCGACAATTTTTTTACGCTGGCACCATATCCTTGAAAGATTAAATCTATATCGTCATAATGTGGTTGAATATCAGAGTGTCTCTTATCCAAAAAGTTAATAACTTTATCCACAGAGGAAAAATTGAGTCTTGGCTCTTCGATTGATTTCCTTTTTTTCTTATTTGTCGATGATCTCTCTTGACCAATACTCGCTTCATTTAAAAGGATTTCGGGAGTTTCTGTAGCTTCATTTCGGTCATTGCACGCTTCTGTTTCTGCATTTACCACTTCAAGAGTCTCTGTTATGTCACCATCAGATATATTAGAATCTGTTTGAGCAAATTGTAAAAAGGATCTGAAGGCTTCCATATGCTGAGCCCAAGGCCAGGTTTTATAGCGACATATGGATTTGGCTGCTTGCCCAGTTCGCGTTTTTTCGGAGCGGAGGTACTTTGAATAACAGTCCCTCAAGTTTTTCCAACGTTTCTTTAGGTCGTCACTTGCGAGTAAAAAAGTCCACAGGTAAAAAGACTAAATAAAAACTAAAAAGTGCCCTGCTGCAAATTTTATAACTATTTCTTAGTTACGAAATTAATTTTTCGCAACTCACTCATTGGCAATTGGTAAATTTTTTTAAGACATACTATTTTTTTCTAGGTTTTTAGCTACTGGTGATTCATATAAAACAATTGGTCACAGTTTTCGGTTAGGATTATCAACAGTTGCCGCAATTGTTGAGGAAGTTTGCGAAGCTATATGGAATAGAGTGCAGCCACTTTATATGCCAGAGCCTACAATGGAAGTATGGGAAAAATCTATTTCAGGCTTTAAAAACTTATGGCAGTTTCCTAATTGTTTGGGGAGCATAGACGGCAAGCATGTGACTGTGAAGTGCCCACAAAATAGCGGATCAAACTACTTTTCCTACTTAAAAAAAATCTCGATTGTTCTTATAGCGATTGTTGACCCTGAGTATAAATTTACCTGTATCGATGTAGGTGGATATGGTAAAAATAGTGACGGAGGTATATTCGAAGCATCAGCTATGGGTAAAAGATTTTCAAATGGCACTTTTAATATTCCACCAAACCGACCTTTACCAGGTATAGATGGTGATGTTACGTGTGTTTTAATAGGCGATGAAGCTTTTACGCTAAGTACTTATTTAATGAGACCATTTCCCTATAGACAATCACGACACAACCCCAACAAAGAAACGTTTAACTATCACTTATGTAGAGCTCGTCGCGTTGTGGAGAATGCATTTGGTATAATGGCACACAAATGGAGATTATTGTTTAGACCAGCGGTTCTCAACCTTTTAGTAACCACGTACCACTTGAAATTTTCAGAGATTTTGACGTACCACCTTATATTTATATATATTTTTATTTTTATTTATTTATTTATATATAATATATAATTACATATAATTTACATTTGGTCATGTTTAGGAAAATAAAAATGCATTCTACAACTGTATGTATGTACATAGAATTTACTTAGATACAAAATAAAATGTATCATACATTAAAAACAATCTTAAATTAGTTCATTGAACACAGTCATTTAAATTTAAACAGATCCTAATGAGCTCTTTGTTGTTGTTTGTCATTGACCAAATTTTCTACATCTGGGTTGATTGAGCTCAACTTGATTCTTAAGTCCTCTTCAACACTAATGCGGTTTCTGTATTTATTTTTTATGTACAGCAGTTCTGAAAAGCCCGATTCACATAAGTACGAGGTTACAAATGGAAGTAAAAAGATTATTGCTTGCTTGAACACTGATGGATATTCAGTTTTTGTCCCCATCCAAAAGTCTATTAAAGATTTTTCTTTAAACGCATCTTTCATTGAGCTGTCACTTATAAGGTCGATGAAACACTCTTTTGAGTGACTAGGAAATTTCCCTGAAAATGGATTTCTAATCCACTCATATTTAGAAAAATCTTGATTAAAATAGTTATCAAAACTCGTTTGAAGGGCTTCCATATGACTAGTGATATCATCAGTCACTTCTGGCTTCAGAGAAATATCATTTTCTTCCAAAAATGATGCAAGAGTAGGGAATGCAGAGAAATCCTTGTCCTGTGCTTGAGAGCGAAACAGAACCAACTTTTTCTTGAAGGATGATATTTTATCGTTGGCAGTGAACACTGTTGTACTCGGCCCTTGAAGTCCCATGTTCAAGATATTAAGCCTATCAAAAATATCAGCCAAATACGCCAATCGTGATAGCCATTCTTCATCATTGAACAAGTGTTTCATGTCGTGATTTTGTTCACTTAAAAACCTAAAGACTTCTGACCTCAGTTCAAATAGACGAGTTAGGATCTTGCCTCGTGACAACCATCTAACCTCGGTATGTAGGAGGAGAGTTTGATATTTTCCACCCATATCTTCACACATCAAAGAGAAAAGCCGTGAATTAAGAGCCCTGGCCTTAATAAAATTAATGACCTTCACGCTATCCGTTAAAACAGACTTAAGGTTGGCAGGCATACCCTTGGAAGCCAAAGCTTCTCGGTGAATAACGCAGTGAGTACTTTGGCATTCTGGAGCAACTTTTTTTATTCTTGCTCCTAATCCACTTAAATGACCCGACATAGCTTTTGCTCCGCCGTGCACAAACCAACACATTTAGACCATGATATTCCCGCTTTCATATAGTACTCATTTATGACATTAAATATGTCCTCAGCTTTAGTGTTTGATACAAGAGGTTTGCAAAATAAAAATTCTTCCTTTACTTCACTTTGATAATCAAAACGTATGAATACAAGAAGCTGCGCCATATTTGTTATGTCTGTGCTCTCGTCTACTTGCAGTGCAAAATAATTACATTCGCGCAGTTGAAGTAAAAGCTGTTCTTCAATACTCGAAGACATCTCAACAATTCGCCTCTTTACTGTGTCATTCGACAACGGAATTTTCTCAATTTGCTTTGCTGCCTTTTCGCCTAATACTGCCTCGACCATATCCTTAGCGACCGGAAGTAAAAGTGTCTCGCCAATTGTATGAGGCTTCCCTTCTTTAGCTATTCTATAACTAGCAAGGTACGATGCTTTGACCAGTTTTTTGTCTATATTTATAAATTTTGCCATGCACTGATTTCCTCTCTTACACAATTCAGATTTTCTTTGAAAAAATTCAATAGGTTTGTCAACCAAATCGGGATGCTTAGTAGTCTGGTGCCGCTTTAGTAAGGAAGGCTTCATGCTCTGAATTGAAAGTGTTTCTGAACATACAACACATTGTGGAATAGGATTATCGTTATTTTCTGTGCCAGGTTTTACTATAAATCCTAACTGTAAATACGCTGCATCGTACTTACGATTTGGCCGAGGTTTAATCTTCTTTTGACTGTCCTTAGAGGTGGAGGGGTTAGTCAAATATCGCTTCATTATGACTAAAAACTAAAAACTAATGCTGAATTACTACTAAAAACTAAAACTAAACTTCACTTCATGGAACACAATCGAAAAACAGCTAACATTGGCATCATAATGAAACTACTGGGTGAGAAAGTAACACAAGAGAACGTGACACCAGCTCATGCCACTTTCAAAACAAAACTGACGGGGTGGGATGGTTGTGATGAGTGGCGGGGGGTGAGGAGTGTGAGAAGGAATTGAGTCACTCGGGTTGTTTGTGTAGCGTCAAGGTCAGCTCGGTCGGCCAGAGGCTCGGGAGTCGTTGACACTGCACGTCAGGGCGACAATAACTGCGCTCGGACGAGCCAAAATTAATGACGCGTATAAAACAACCTAGCTGGAGCCTATTCACGTACGTCTAAAACTGCCACTATTCTATGTAAAACACAGATGGAGGAATTGTATTCTTAACGCGGAAATGTTGCATCGTAACTGTAAATTAATGTTATTCAGATTCAACAGTTTTTATTGTTATTATTAATATATGACTGCGTACCACCTGAAATGTGCCCGCGTACCACCGGTGGTACGCGTACCACCGGTTGAGAACCGATGGTTTAGACCATTAGAAGTAAAAGTTGAAACAGCTGTAAAACTTGTAAAGGCAGCTTGCGTATTGCACAACCTTCTAAGGGTAAAAAATATTGACCAACAATTTGTACATTTACAAGAAAATAATGATAGGCCAATACAAGTATGTAATGACATGGCGGTTGATGGAAGGAGAGCAGTAAACTTGGCCTTCAACACACGTGAAAAATTTGTTACTTATGTGGTCGCGATCGCGTATATGTGTTCTCCGCTGAATAAACCATTTTGACAAGATAATTCAAAAATGCCTTTGAAGTGTTGCGTACCAAGCTGGAAGTCAACGCTTCCTCAGCTGCTCAATATATTAGCATGTTCAAACTTCCTTCGAATGAAACAGTGGCACAAAAATAGTAACAAATTTTGAATTGAGAGGACTGGCGGAAATGAAAGATTAGTGTTGTTTGTGAAAAGCACTTTAAAAAGCCGATATAAAGGTTGATAAGATGAAGAGACTTGTTCCGACTGCAATACCACTAGCTTCCAGGCAAGTTATTAAAAAAAATACTGTTTTATATGGTATATGTTTAAGTTTATAAGTTCATGATCTGAATTTTGTCTAAAAAAATTTTTAAACAATGGTTATGTGTGCCAGTGGTGGCTATCGCCAATAATGAACACATTTTGGGTGAGTAATGGACACATTTAAAATTTTAAACTTTATTCGTCTTTAGCCATTGCAGACACACTATAGTGACCCTTCTCGTTCTTTAGTTGGGGCTCTGCAATGTTACATATAATATTCTCTTTAAAATAATACAATATATCGTCTTTGATTGGCCACTTCCATGAATCCAACAGCCCTGCAGTAACCATTGATTGAATTTCTACCCCTTGTACATCACTCTTTAAGATAACTCCAGAAAGGGTAAGATGTATTAAAATAATAACTAGGTACTGCTGCAGTGAATCTAGTACTTAGTACAGACCTACTTATAAAAGACATTGCAATCAAACATCGAAACACTTTTCAGGCATTCAGAAGTGATCATTAAATAGGTAGGTAACAAACTATGTAATCAGTGTTACTCATTCACTAGGGTAATACGTGTTCCTATACCTGAGAATTACATATTTTCCAACTCAAATCTACATCTTAAGTGTGGCTCACGGCTAGATCCTCGTTATTGTGTGTGACACATACATCCGAGTCAGAACATTCAGTGTCAGGTTTAGATTCTTTTTTCTTTTTATCTTAGGAAGCAACTTATTCAGTTCATTTTCATAATATTCACGATACTTCGCAGTGGACACAACTGCAGGAAATATTTTTCGTTTGCGTTTTGGAGTTTTCGTTTCTGAAGCGCGACAGTTAGAGAATATCGAACATTTCTGAAATGGCGTCGATACTTGTTTCTTCCTTCCTCTCATACAGGGTCCGGCAGCATAACTTCCTTTTTTCAAAACGCAATAAAACCCATTTTATGAATCAGAATGTTTTATAATTTTTTTAATAATGTAGGTACATATCTAAAGTTATGTTTTACACAGTTTTGAAAATCATATCAGGTGGGTGACGCCTCCCATTGCCCATACACTGAATAAGCCGATTTCTGGCGTTTGTCATGACCCTTACCAGCATATCAGCAGGTATTTTGGCAATTTCTGCCGGGATGTTGGCCTTCAGGTCTTGTAGGGTCCTTGGATGGTTTGCATAAACGCGGGATTTAAAAAAAAACGCACAAAAAAATCGCAAGGGATCAAATAGGGAGAGCAGGCTGGCCACTCCTAATCGCCCCTTATTGAGATGAGGCGCTCAGGGAAGTGTTCCCTCAAAACATTCACCGATGCCCTTGAAGTGTGAGGCGTTGCTCCGCCCTGTTGGAACTAAATGTGCCCTAAGTCCAATTCATCAAATCGTGGGAAAAAAATCCTCCAACATGTTCACATATCGGTCTGAATTCACTGTTACTGTAACCTCATTTTCTTCAAAAAAACAGGGACCAACAATCTCAGCTGAGGAAATTGCACACCACACTGTGACTTTAGGTGAATGCAAATGCCTTTGATGCAATTCTCGGGGATTGGTATGAGCCCAGTAGCGCATGTTCTGTTTGCGATCACAGAACATCCGTTCGAAAAGTAGGACTCAACGGCAAACACACGTTCCTCACTGTTCCAAAGTATGATGGCGACCGACATGGAAGGAAACAAAACTTTAGAATCACGTCTGTCGAATGAGACCACTCCCGCCCCGCTACGACCCCTACAGCCTGAATGGCGCGCATTTCAAAAAAGGAAGTTATGTTGCCGGACCCTGTAATAAGTACTACTGGAAATTCTCTTATGGTCGATGCTAACTTAGTTACAACGCGTTCGCCTACTGTTCCTTCTTTTCCTGAATAAACATTCAGTGAAGCACGCATTCCAACGCTACGACTACTTTTAGCATCTTCCATTTTCGTCTTATTTTTGAAATCGGCCAAAACAAAATGTAATCTACTTTTTACAAATATGGTTACAATATTATCTCATATGTGATGACAATCTGGTACGTCGGGAGCATCAAATTTCTTTTTAATCACATCTTTAAACGAATCTATTAGCTTATTGTGTATCAATGGCGGAAATACATTTCTATTGTTTTAATATATAGATATAAACCATTGGAGGCAAATTGGAGAACGTTCTCCTTAAATTATTTTAATTTGCAGAACGCACTTATACTGCCTATATCTCTGGTGGCGCTAGCTGTGACACTTGCATAACACGTGTTGCAAACACGGCGATTGGTTTTCACTTTATGTAGAATTGAACCGAGTAAATAATATAAGCTAGATTGTAAGGATTCGTTCAAATCGACTACATAGTATTCTTGAAAAAGACTTTCGATTTCTTCATCGAAAATAGAGTATTCTGTATGGTTTTTATGTTTATGTTTAAAATTATCCACTGTAAATTGCAACACTTCTTCAGGAATTCTAGCTCATGCAACTCTTAAGGAATGCTTTAGGTCTTCGATATTAGCATGACGTTGTACACAGGCCCCTGTTTCTAGAATAGACCATATAGGGTAATCCATTGGATTCAAGTCCGATCCAGATGAAGGCCAATCTTCAGGCGAAATAAAGTCTTGAACATTCTTACGAATCCAAGCAATAGTGTTATTCGCTGTAAGAGGCCTTGCAGAGTCCTGCTGGAAAGTCCATTGACAGTTTCCAAAATGTTGACGTACCCATGGTTCTACTACGGCTTCCAATACGTTCGTAGGATATGTTTCTGCGGTCATCCTAATCCTCTGGTCGATAAACACCAAAGGTGTGTTTCCATCCGAGGTAATTCCTGCCCAAGCCATTCCTGACGAAGGATGGACTGATTTAAAAACTTATCTATCTCTATCACTAGCATCTTCTATTGTACGAGCAATTATTCGAGAATTTTGTTTATTAAAGTTTTCATCTATAGTAAATACTATCTCATCTGTAAATAAGACCTATCTATGTCAGTTTCTAACCGCTGGCGTTAGCATTTGGCGATTCATATCTTACCAAATGTTTTACGAAATGTCAACAGACTACTCCTACTTGTCAAATAAATTTCAAGTAACGAAATCTTATATATGAAAAGCACGGGTTTCAACACAGAATGTTCAGGGCGGTTTTAAAAATTGGCGACCGAACTTAATTGTCACCCTGTATATATAAGTTCCTGCAAAGATTTCAAACTATTAAGTGCTTCTTCATATTTTTCCTTATTATTGGTGGACAAGGCAAAAGTGTGGTGTATAGCTTTCATTAATTTAAACCAGTAATGCATTTTAGATAAAAACCAAACAGTTGTCCTATGTTTATCATAAATTATATCGTGTGATATATAATGCAAAAGTGCGGCAGATACGTCATGATTTAGCAAAGCCACACTTAGTGCAACATTCATTGTATTAAAATGCGATGAATCTAATACACTTTTCTTTAAACGAGGGCTTAACTTTAGCACTTCGTCGCTTTCAATTTTAAAAAGTTGTTGAATCGGTTCAATGGAAACCACGTTTGATGGTAATATGTATTTTCTATTGAATCACCTAATATAAATGGATGTCCCTTCCTGAACGCGGATGCCAAATTTTTGAATACATGTACAGGTTCGGCCATGAAAAATAATTTCTCCTCTGCGAAGCATGGATATTTAACATAATCAGCGTTGCGTGCTTCTCTTGCGGTTCAAACTCCACCTTCAAGAAAAAGTACAAATTAATAGTCACTTCAACAACATTTACAGTACTTGAGCACTAACTGTGTGCGAATAGTGTTATTATTGATTATTATTATTATTATTATTATTATTAGGTATATAAAATTTAATTTAATATTATTAGTAAATTAATTATTTGATATTTTGAATATTCGCACGCCCCTATAAAATATTTAAAAAAATATTATAAAGATTATTAGGTTACATGTATGGGACTGCACTGATAGACTATCCAATAAATCTTCACCAATACTATCTTTCATTTTCAGCATGCCAAAGATTTCATCCAGTATACACAGAATTATGAGTACGTTCATGTTGCAGCTTCATTCTTGCAATAAAAACTACGAATTCGTTTTTATTAACTGTAGTATATCGAATAACATGAAACTACAAAGAAGCAACTTATGCCGCAAATGGTTCAGGATACAAGCCACCAGTACTGTAAGATCGATTAATGTTGCCAGGTCAAAAACTCGCATGATCTTGCAAAAGTTGCAAGATTTACACTTTTCACTAGATTTGATTTAATTCCTTCAAGAAAAAGTACAAATTAATAGTCACGTCAACAATATTTACAGTACTTAAGCACTAAAGATGTGCGAATATTGTTATTGTTGATTATTATTATTATTAGGTATATAACATTTAATTTAATATTAGTAAATTAATTATTTGAAAATTTGTATATTCGATTCGCAAGGAATTATTCGAAAATGTTGAATATTCGCACACCCCTATAAAAGCACTAATAGTGATAAGACTATCCAATCAATCTTCACCAATACTATCTTTCATTTTCAACATGCCAAAGATTTCATCCAGTAAACACAGAATTATGAGTACGTTCATGTTGCAGCTCCATTCTTGTAATAAAAATTACGGATTCGTTTTTATTAACTGTAGTGTATCAAATAAATGGTTCAGGACACAAGCCATCATTACTGTAAGATCGATTAGTGTTGCCAGGTCAAAAAATCACATGATCTTGCAAAAGTTGCCAGATTTACATTTTTCACAAGATTTGATTTAAATGTTTCCGTTACTTTGTTGAGTTATTAATTATCGTTTGTAATTAAAGTTTCCCATGCGTTATTTCTAGCATTAGCTCAGAACACTGCAGTGAAAAGTTTTTTGATAGTTTTCGAAGGTAATCATTTGTTGCATGATGAATTTTGATTGTGCAAAATTATTTGAAGAGTTGTATTTGTTTAGATCTTGAAAATAGCGTCTATCTAATTTTTATTTTACATAGGCATAAGCCTGTTCTAAGGATTTGGGTAAGCGACCTTTAGTACAAGTACCACGGGGTTCTAACAAACCGCTCGTGAAAACTTTTAGTGCCATATCTTTGGATGCTAATAATTTATAATCTTTAACTGCTTAAGTTTCAATGCCCAAAGATATTGTTGAATTTCGTATTGCCAAAAGTGTTCGTACTCTGTTAAAGAATTCGATGGGTGATTCTTTATAATTTTGTTTTAGCCTGGTCATGTCAATATGAATGTTTAGCTCGGAGCGCTGATCTCCGAAATTTAGCAGAAATTAAGTGCACCTAGCGTACACACTGAATTGCTCGCTTACCACGTTTTACCTGAGCTTAAAATAACTTATATAAATTTTCAGCTTCATGTCGTCTTAGTGATGCCCGATGATCAGGTGTTCCTGATGAACGGTGTTCGCTATGAACTACAATTTGACTAGAACCAGGGATGCCTTGACTTGGTACGATGCTTGTTCCACTTGCTCGGATTTGCTTATTCTCAGCTGTGGGGCTTCGGCATTTTATTGTTGAAACACCTTTATTCCACTGGGTAGTAGGCTTCGAATTGGCCATTAAGAGTTGAACTCAAAGAGCAAAATTTTAATTTGATTTTTGAAAAATTTTAATTAAGCCCTTTTGCCAAATATATGCACGACTGCGCCATTCATGTTTATTTTGCATCGACGCTTGTTTTTAAAAGGACCTTTATTAGTGTAATGAAAAACTTTGCATCGATGGAGTTAGTAATGCAAATATAAGTTGCTCGAACGATATTCGACTACGAAGCTATTGAAGCTTAATCATAAAATTACAAGATATGTACACATCAGCACGGCCTACCTACTGTAAATGGGTTCCAAATGAACCTCGGATTGTTTGAATTGGCGTGGACTGTAATCTGGTGTTTTATTCTTGTGCCCACAATGATTGATGGAGGACAGCATGGTTTTGCGTTTCTAATTGTATTAGAAAGGCACTAAATAAACTTGAAGTTAGATTTTGAATTTTTATTAAATATAACGCTTAGCACTACATAGTTTAATGGATAACTGTACAGTTACGCAACTCGTCTTACAATCATCCTCGGGTAGGTGCGTATTTTCCCTTCCAAACGACAACCGGATGCGCGTCACCGCAAATGGCGCATGCCAGTCTTTTTATTTGAAATTAAGGTACTCAACATACCGGCCACCTTGAAACCAGACAGGTTTCAAAATAGGGACACATTTAACTGCCATACCTTACATTTAAATATACAAATTAGAAAAAGAAATTCATACAAATTAAACATTTTAAGTCTACTTGTATACTAAATAGACATAAATAATAAAGGCGTATTTTTGAGTCCAATAAGGCGCACAACGCACATTAGAGTTCACATTTCCGGTAAAACACATAGTTTTTGCACTGCACGTTTCACTTTGTGTTCATTTGCAACCTGAAGTGTGATCGTTCAAAGAACCCCATCGGAACCGGGATGCAATTCGAGTACCCTGCCTAGCGCCCATTGCAGAGGGGGTAAAGCGTCTTCCTTGATAAGGACACAGTATAAACATCAATCAGTAGGGAGAGCTAGCGTCGGCCCCTTTGATGTTCTTATGTCAAATTTTAAAACCAACATGGCTGTGTTGGCGGTCTTTCACTAACTTGTCACTAGATGGCGCTAGTAGATAAAGCGCTAAAATTTGAAAATTGACCACGTGCTTCACATTAGCAAACACTATCCTGGCGATTCTGACGGTAGCAACTACGAGAAAAATGAATAATATGCCGTTTTCTACCTTTAAATATTTGTATAAGGGCCGATTCTACAATGCAAGTATATACTTAGAATAAGCTATCCGAGGTATAATTGTCATAGTTTTCTTTGTTACAACAATCGTTTCTAGGTTATTTATTCCCGGGATAACTTTATCCTTGGATTGTAGAACCGGCCCTTAATGACACATTAAGACAGTATGTCCCCGGATTGAGTTTACAAGAGGGACAACTTTATCATTTTTAATTTTTCGTAGAAGTCATTCTTTATAAACGTTTTAGCTTCTTATAAAAACCATAGTGCCATGGAGAAATTTGAAATTTGATATACGGGGTGTTTATAAATTATGAAATGTGAAAATAGCAAAAGAGAGAAGTATCTTTAATTTTGATATTAGAGGAAAATGTTATAAGAAAAATTTGTTTGTAATGAAAGAATAAGTCTAAATACAAAACTTCAGCTTCATACTAACAACTTGTAATTTTTTGTTTTAAGCAATGCAAAATCATGACGGCCCAGTATTAAAATTTTTTCATACTGTATATAAGGTATATATATTTTTCATTTTGTAGTACAAATAGGAACTGAGCAAAAGTAAAGAGTATAAATTCTTCGATAAAACTAAAAATATAAAACGAAAAAAAATACAAAGATATAAACACATGACAGTTGTTTGTTACTTATCTGCACAACTGATGGATAAAAACTGAAACACATAAACAGTGCACAATTTTTTTAAATTATATTTAAGGTGCATTTTTCATTTTGTAGTACAAATAGGAACTAAACAAAAGTACAGAGTATAAATTCTTCAAGAAAACTAAAAATATAAAACGTTAAAAAATACAAAGATATAAACACATGACAGTTATTTGTTACTTATCTGCACAACTGATGTATAAAAACTGAAATACATAAACAGACCACAATTTTTTTAAATTATATATAGGGTGCATTTTTCATTTTGTAGTACAAATAATGTAAAGAAATGCAAAGATCAACTGGATAAATAAAACAAACTTATAACCATCTGGCTAACCTATTTCAACCCAATATTAAAATACTAAAACTAATTTACAATAAAATAATAATTTGGGCCCTGTACTCCAAACATTACTCCTTAAAATAAATTAAATAAACATGTTGACTTTTAACATAACACTAGGTACATATATTTATTCAAAATTCTAAAGTAAGAAATGAAACTAAAAATTGGTATCAGAATCGGACGAAAACTAATCTATGCATGTTGGCAAATAATTTTTTTCCTACGTGTTCTTTCACCTTTGCTATTAGTAAATTTGAAATTGGCATTGATAAATTTAGGGGAATAAAATAATCTCATTCTACTATACAGTTTCACTAAATAAATGTGGGGAAAATTTTCACAAGGATGGTTTAAAGTTACTGAATTGAATATTATGTTGAAGTCTGATAAAGTATTTTTCAGTAAAACTAATTTTTCGAAATTTTGTTCAAATAATTGTTCAAGTTCACAAATATATATAAAAAAATTGTTGTTTGGCATATATAACTTCCCAAAAACTTCAGAATTTTTCGTTTGATAAGCACGAAACTTACAATACAAGGTAGTATCATCCAAGTCTTGATACTCATTCGCATATTGTTCACATATATTACATGTATGTACCGACAAACACTTTCTGACCAAATATCCACAAATATATCTCACAGAATTCTTTTCCACGTCGTGAAACCGGTAATCACAATCTCTTAGGGTAAGATTTGTGTCACCATTGCAGTTCACTAACAAGCTGTTGTCAACATACCTCTGAATGTTTCCTAAGTTTAAATTTAAAACTTTTTCAAGATCAGGTAGACAGTTCTGCTTTTCAGACTTAAAATTTTTTTGAGTAAATAATTTTTTAAATGCCCTTTGAAATTGAATGGGGGTGGGATTTACTGCATTGCCACTTTGTTGCCTGACAGATCCAAATAAATTTTCGAGTGCATCTTGACACAATCGTCTTGTGAGCAAATATTCGAAGCCCAAGGGTTATAATTTATCCCACAAAATGCGCACTCCTTTAATCGTTATCATGAGAAAACGACGTGACTTTATTCTGTTGGTTACTTCAATGCCTTTGTTATTAAAAACTTTTAAGTTTTCCTAAAAAGTCCAACATTTCATTTAAGAACTCCTCTTGATAATCTAAACCCTTAAATGCTCGATTGTATTCCTTTGCATTACTGGTTGTTGATGAGTTTAGAATATCAAATAGCCGATCAAAACGTTCGATGAACTCTATAGTAGTTGAAGCTTCCGATGGCAATTCCTTTAGGGTTACATAAGTTGTCATGTCAGCTGCAACTGATGCACTTAGAACCTGAGTTGCAAGATAAACCCGCATTTTTTCCATACTTGATGGATTGATATGGGCATCTGTTAAACGCGGTGCTAATCTACTACTTAGTTTCTTATCGCAGTTATAGAAATGGGCAATATACTCCCAAGATGTCGATTTTCCATCAAAATGAAATATATTGTCTCTCAAATTGTTTCGAACAGCTTTTATAAGATCCGGGACATCAAACAAATAAACAATTTCCTCATTTCCAACTTTAAATACTGGGTTATCAACTGTAACATTTAACATATTTGACACACTAATATTACTGGATCCCATATCGGTCACAAGAACTCTTACATTTAAACCTATGCTCCTTAATTTATAGATGCTTTTTTCAATAATCCTCTTTAAATATACGGCTCCGCAGGTATTATGGGGAAAAAAATAAGCAAACGACTGCTTCCAGTTATTGTAGATCCCTTTTGCCATTAACACCAGAACATTTAACGCTGGTCTGAAGTACTTTCCTTCTCCGTAATCTTCAAATCCAATTACTTCATCGTTTTTGATGTGGTAAAACAACTGGGACTTTATGGACATTTCATCCAAACAAAGACAACAATTTTTGTCGATATCTTCAAAGGCATCGACTTTTTCTTGAAATACTTTGAATAGAGATTCATTGAAACCTGGTTTAAAAGTAATGTTCTCAGTAATCCGATTTAAGGTTCATTTTGTAGGCAAGATAAATATATTACTAACATCCCTGGAAGCTTTTGGCCCCATAAAATATATTCTTAAACACGTCATCAGAAACTCTCAAGAATATCTTCTTTGGTGAGCGACTTTTTATGTAAATCAGCCTGTAATTTAACAAAACTGGCGCATGGAGGAGGTAAAAATTTATCACACAGCTCTTTGAAGTCGACCAGTTGCGACAACGGAAGTATCTTCCTCATGCTTCTCCAATTTGCTTTTGCATAGTTGTGACCTTTGACCGCAACGAATATATTTTAGCTCTTAACTTCTGTTTTCTGGGAAAATGGCCAGTTAGCGTTTGTGCTGTTTGAGTAGCTATTTCTGGACTCATCAATAATGGCAACTGTGTTCCTACACTAACCTCATTAGTAACTAAATCGTCTATCTCCATTAAAGTCGGTGTCATTTGTAATCCAGAAGGACCAGGATTACTCTGTATTTCCATTGCAACAGATTCTTCTTGTGTTGCAGTTTGTACCTCAGAAAGAGGCTGAGCTAAAATTTAAAAAAATGTTAATATTAATAATTCATACAGGCATTAGTGTTTCAAATCTTGCATAGATTTTTTGGCACATCTCTATACCTAATAATTTCATCTAAACGGCAGTCTCTTTAAAACAATGAGTACACCTAAGTCATTCTCGTTAGTGGCACTTTTGACAAATAGTTTCTTTGCAAAAGAAAAATTAAAATTAGGATACTTGGAACTCGGAAAGTTGACCAATTATGACAAACGTTTATACAAGGATATATTATAACACTTACTTGTGATAGTAAAAATACTGTAACTGTGATCTCTAGTCACTACCGTTTCCTCTGCTATCGGAAGGTTTAATACTGTCGGGCATTAACCGTTTCACCTTTCCTTGACTGGTTTTGAACATTTTTTCTTCAAAATGAAGCGAACATACCTGATACATTGACGAATATAAGCAGATCACAGATTGCAGTAAATGTTGACAACCACACCATTTTGTCCATTGCTTGCACCTGGACATAATAAATAGAATATATTTAATATTAAATGATAGGAACAAACATTTATAAACATATCAAAACTCGGGCGATAGTCAACTGAGCACTTTTAATCCTCCTCAAGATTTTGGCATCCAAGTAGATGGGTCAACTGGGCACCGGTGCGGTGAACATATGCGTCAACTGAGCACTCTTGATGCGTCAATTCAGCACCGATGCTAATCAGAGCTAATGGCCTGTATTTACAAGAGAGTAATAAAATACAAAGGTTTCTAGAGAAAAGCACAAAATTCTGTTTTTCGTATATTTACAACTATTTTTACACTGAAACAGGTATTGTTTCTCGTATATTGTCAACAATAATTATTTAAACACTTACAAGCATACTTACAAACTACAACTTATACCTATGCGAAACTACCTTTACAAAATCATATTCTTCAATCTTTCCTGATTTCAGATATTCAATATTGTTTTTGAGAATATCTTCCGCCTTCCTAACCCTTTTACTTTTTACAAATACGCGAGTATTTACACTTTGGATTTTTATATATATACTTGTCTGAAACTCCAACAGCGTATTGACAAACACGTTAATGTTTGGATGCGTGTGATAAAAACAATCTGAAAAATGCGCATGAAATGATTCGCAGGGGTTGGTAGTTAAACCTACATGGCTCGTATGGCATGACCACATGTCAGGCGGAAAAAGCGAATATTCGCTTATATATGTGTCTGTCAAGTAATCAGCCATTTTTTCGAACGTCTTTGACTTTGGAAGATCTGCCATAAAGTCATTGACAAAACATTCCGACACTCTATCTGAGGAAAGAAATGGGAGCCCAAACAGATGCTGCAACCACTTGCCTTCGTCAATAGTTTGTCGGTAAGTTTTTACTAACCCTAAGCTTTGCATTTTTCTAAACCAACTTTGCGCTAAATGAAAGCAACACCCAAATATTGTTGCAGAAGGCCACACAATTTTTACAGCATTATGTATACCAATCTCAAAGTCAATTATAATATGTTTTGGTTGTAATGGTATGTTTATCTTTGATGATAATTCCATTATACTTGTAAAAATATAATATAATATGTATCTGAACTACTCAAGCATCTTAAATTATTTTCACAACCGAAAATTACAATATTATTTTCCGAATTATTATACAGAAGAAAGTCATCCTGCCTATCCGTTTTTAAATTGAAAGAGTTCAAAACTTCATGTACCTCACTCACGTTCTTCGGTATTTTAGGTAAACAATTTAACCTATTTCGGCTTATGCAACGTCGAATCAGCCGTAAATCTCCTACTGTAACGTGTTCCTTGTAGCAAGAATTCGCAACTTCCTTGTTCATAATCTTGCTGGGCTTCTCACAAAGTTCACTTGTGGCTTTTCTCTTGCAGGAATTGTTTACCATTTGCCGGCCCGTTTTTTGCAGATGCGGAAGGTGGTTGTGGGTGAAGTCGAAGTCTACTATCTCTGTGCTGTCAACTACAAAATAGAAATACTGCTATATTTGCCATGTTATATACAAATAGGGACAGTACTGCGTACCGTTTCGACATTGGTTTAAGCATGATTAATAACGACAAAATTATCAAAAATATTTGTCACGTGATTTTCAATACACGAAAAAAATAAATGTTAAATACTTTCCGGAAAAATTGAAGAAACTAAACATTAAAATTTGGTGCAAAAATTTGGTGCAGACATGGCGGACACTGTAGAACTATGGATATAAAAAATACTGAAATATTCTTACCACTTGCAGTGTGACACTTCCCCTTGCAGTTTGTTGTGGTACACGTCCACAAAGTAACACCACTCTTCAATACTTTACGATTCCTGAATTTAAAATCGTTAATTACTAACATTTTCTGCCCATGCTCGCTTTGCATAACGTCTACTACAAATTCCATTTTAAAAATGGTTAAATAGTGCATACTGCAACCCTCTTTTATAATTCTCAGAGAAAAAGTTATTTGGAGATATGTATTTGAGGAGATTATAAAGTAATTTCCAACCATTAGCTAATCCTTATCTGCCACAGGTAGTCCAGTGCTGAGTTGACCCATCTCGTATACTTGCATTTTAAAGTTACCTGATTTTGCAGTGCTCAGTTGACCTATCATTAGTGCAGGGGATTAAGTTTGGTGCCGAATTGACGCGTCCCCCAAAACTCGTCGTATTTTAATGTTAATTACCTTACTACATATTTTGGAAATCTATATAAACTTGCGGCCGGAGTTGGAGAATTTGTCTTACAAAACGCCACCGCACAAATATGACTACATTTTTCACGTTTTTTCTCCATGGTTATTGACAATAAACACTATAAATACGTTTAACCACAACAAACTGTGATTAACGGCTACAGCTGATTTCCGCACCGGCGCTTACGGAAAGCGAGTGCCGCGCCGCAGTCGGTAAATTTGTGAAGAACCGCCAAACCCCTGACATGCGTACTGGAAATCTGACATCGAAATTAAGCTAGCTGTCCCTACTGATTGATGTTTATACTGTAATAAGGACAACAGAATCTACCTTCAGTAGTTGTGGCAGATTCCGGAACCACTTGGTTCGTTTTTGAAGCTCTGGTATTACCTCCAGGCTCCAACGCTTCCAGAAGCATTGCACCAATCTTTGAGTTCGTTGGTAGGTCGACAATCTGTTTTCCTTAAGCAGCAGTAAGTTATGATCGAGAATGGAACAAAGGGATCTACCAATGAGAAAATGTGCAGCGGTAAGGGGTTTTAGATCATTTGGCTCAGGAGAAAGTGTGGACAGAGGACGAGAATTTGAAACACCTTCAATCTGAACCAATGAATTACGACTCTTGAAAAGTAAAATTTGTGTTAGCAAAAACACGCTTTAAGTGAGCCTTTCCAGATTTAATTCCACTTTCCCAAATTCCTCCTTGAGAGGGTGCTTTGGGAGTGATAACCCCCCATTTAATACCTTGATTTGCCATAAAATTAAATATAGCATGCTGATTGTGATCAGATTTGAGGAACTTATGAAGTTCTGCTAATTCTTTAGAAGCGCCGATAAAATTACTGGCATTATCTGACGAAATCGTATTTGGTTTGCCTCGGCGACCTATAAAACGTCTTAATACGGCAATAAATGCTTCGGTGGTTAAACTTATTACTAATTCTATGTTCACCGCTCTAGTGACGAGGCAGACAAATAAACATATGTACGCCTTTAAATGTTTCGTAAAATCCTGGTAATTACCATGAAAAGAAGGCAGAGTATTTTTTGAAAGTTTAGCATTAACGCTATTATCTGAACTTGAACTAACACCTGCATTTGAATGCGAGGATTCGTTTAAAAGTGATCTGCTTGGCTCTTTGTTTAAAATGTCGGTAGCTTTAGAAGTAAGCTCCATAAAATGTTCATAACATTCTTCAGCGTTTTATATTTCGACTGCATTTGCCGACAAGGCATTTAAATCTAGACAAATTTCTTCGTATTTGCAAGCTAAAGGTTTAATATCATCTAATCGTAAGCTAAGCTGCGTTAATAAATTTTCCTCAACTATATTTTCTGGTAAACTACCTAGAAAATTTGCAAAAGATTTCAATTTCGTAGCTATTGAGTTTGCACTAGCTATTAAACGTTTAATGTCTTGTTTCCTCGACATCTTTGATAATCAACAAATATAAACCTGGTGCAAAATCTAATATATAAACGCTGTAAGACGCTAAATGCAAACCAAATATAGCTTGAACTGCAAAAAGGCAGTTGGAATTTTAAATGCGGCAATTACTGCATTTGCTTTAATGAACTAAGATAAGCTCAGTAAGTATATCGGTTCGTAAAACCACTTTTGATAACGTGGCATAAACAAATTCTGATTCTGAATGTAGTACTTGGATTAAATCGATAAAAATGCATCCAAAGCGTGAATATTGAACTACATAAATACCATTACGTAAGGCAATGTAAATAATAAGAAATGGAATTCAAGAGAATATTTGCTGCGTGCTCAAGGACATTAAAGATTTCGTAAAATCGTACCTTTTGCCTCGTTTTCGTGAATGCTTGCGCTGCAGCTTCTCAGTCCGTTAGGGTTGTTGGCATGCTTAATAAAGCCCTGACGTCATCGAACACAAAGGGTGTCCCGGAAGCAGGAACGCTCAAGGGCAAGGAACCCTGAAGTGGGCTTGCCTCGCTTCGACTGCATCCAAAATGGCTAGATCGACTGCATCCAAAATGGCAAGCACGCCTTGAAGACGATGGAATGTGGTAAAATAATAACTGATTCTTTAGGTGATATGTGGTCCTTCGGTTGACCCCGTGGTTATCCTTTGTTTTATGATCCGGTTCGAAGGACCAATGTAAATGGGTTCCAAATAAACATCGGATTGCTTGAATTGCCGTGGACTGTAATCTGGTGTTTTATTCTTGTGCCCTCAATGATTCATGGAGGACAGCATGGTTTTGCGTTTATAATTGTATTAAAAAGGCACTAAATAAACTTGAAGTTAGATTTTGAATTTTTATTAAATATAACACTTAGCAGTACATAATTTAATGGATATATGTTTTATCGGACTTTTTTCACTGTCTGGGGTGTATGTCACACGACCACTGCCAAAAAATGACATACAGAGAATGGTTTAATGGATAACTGCTCGTCTTACTATCGTCCCCGGGTAGGTGCGTATCCTCTCTTCCAAACGACAACCGGATGTGCGTCACCGCAAATGGCACACAACAGTCTTTATTTGAAATTAAGCGGTACTCAACACCTACTTCGTTTAACTAAGTAATACTCGAAGCAGCTTTTATTTATTTTATGTTGAAATATTTTGTGTTTAATCCCGGTTAAATCTACTTCTTCTAATTTCTGTTATTTCTATTTAGTTTACTAAAAGAACAAATACTTTTTAGTATTTAAAAAAAATTAAACCACCTTTTAAGTACTGGCTAGCCTCCGAGTAACACCGGGTTACTCCAGGTAGTCAAGCATATTCTAAATGACACAAGCCTTTAACCAGAAGAAATATTAAGAACTAATTTGAAAATTATGAGTGTTTGCTATAATGTAGTGAAAATGATTAAATCGACCCCACATGATATATATATATATATATATATATATATAAGGGGATTGGGGAAAAATTCTCATTCTTTTGATGGCACATCCAACTATGGGTTCTATTTAAAAAAATCAACTTGATGGCATAATTCGAAATTCGAAATGTTTTTTGAAGAACTGTCACTACATTCTCATCCTAAAAGTGCCTGAAGAATGTAAATAGCTATTTTTCTATTAAGTGCGTGAAGGATATCTTTTAACGGAGAGATTTTTTTTGTCTAGACCTTCGGTCTCGACAAAAAAAACCGTCGAACTGTTAAAAGGACCTTCGCGCACGTAATATAAAGAACGCTTTTTCTACAACTTATTTGAAATAGGTCAATTAGACAATATAAATTAAAAAAATTGTAAAAATCTATTAATAAATGACATGGTCAAGTTACCTTGTTGAGTTGCTAAGGAGACGTAGAAATTTTTTCAAACAACCGATGTCATTGCGTAAAAATATTTGCTTGTACGGGTGCAGTGTATAATTTCGTTTGAAAATAATGAGCAGTAGCGAAGAGGACGAAGTTATGGCCGCCAAAGGGATTCCTGCTGAATTGATTCACGATACGAAGGCAGCAATGGTAATTATTCCGTATGCGGTGAAACGCCAAAAAATCGATTTTTTTTCGGGGAAAAAACTAATCGATAGATTTCACTCCAACGAACACGATTCCGCTGTCGGAGCGTGATTTTTTCAACTATTTTTTCTGATTTTCTAACCTTAAAGGTTTCACCGTATACGGAACAATTACCGCGGGGATATTATTCCGTATACGGTGAAACACCAAAAATGCATCAATTTTGGTGAGAAACGACACTCATCCATAGATTTCACTTTAAAAACCACAGTTCTGCTGTCGGAGCGGCACGTCTCATTCGCTTTACATCGAGTTCTATTTTGATAAATTAAAATTATAGAATCTGTTTGATCCGGCCTAAGCACGCCACTGTTTTACGCGACGTCATACGTCAAAAACTGACAGAAGCGCTGAAATTGGAAAAAGTTCATAAATTAGTGCAAGTAAGTAGATAAGTGGTCTCTTATTGTTATTAAACAAGAATTTATTACTTTCGTTCAATTCTACCCGTCGTCTCAAGTATGCTCCTTCTTTTTAGACCAGCGCCAGAGGGTAGGGAGTTGGAGTTGCTTTGATTCAATATACCTAATAGGTGTTCCTTCTTTTATTCAGACCAGCGTGGTTGCGAATACCTATAAGTTAATAATTGCTTTGATTCAACTGTCAGGAGTCCCCAAGTTATGTTCCTTCTTTTTAGACCATCGATCCAGATCAAAATTTATTCAAAAAATGAAAATAATATTTGATGATCGAGCGTAACAATCACACCAAAAGGATAGTTAAACCTATACCTTCCTTAATTTGTACTCATATCCTTTGTTTCAGAACCTACCTGTATAATATATATATATACCTACAACAGTAAACTACAACCTGCCAACACGACTTATCCTGCTAGTACCTGCCTATATCCTTGTCGTTTACCTCTACCTAACCTATATGGATGCTTTGCGACAGAGACTAGCATTGGCTTATGAGACAATGTTTAACATTCAAGGTTTACCCACTTACCTATAAAACAAACCTCTATTTTGTTTCAACGACTTATATTTTTCAGATGTATTGTGGTCAGTACAGGATATTGCTGGCCCTTTCTGTGACTGGCCGCAATATACAGTGTGGTCCATTAAGTGTGCAACAAATGGGAAATTTTTTTATTAGTTGTACAATCGAAATTTAAATATTGCCAAAAGTTAGTGCATGTTCGACAACCATATCAGATGCCCTTAGAATGGCTTCAAGTCAAACAATATACAGGGCAGGACAAAAAATATGTAATTCGTTCAAGAATAAAGTTACCTTATTTCAAAAAATATAGCAAAATTTTATTGAGAAAAGTTGTTTATGCTCAAATACAAAGTCACGGCCTCCTATTCGAATTTTGAATCTTTTTTTGTAAAATTTTGTATTATCCCCGTATGTTACATATTTTTAATATTCTGCTTTTATTAAGAGATTTTCATATGTAAATTATTATTAGTAAAGCATTTGCCTTGTTAAAAAGAATATTTGCGAAATTCTAAAGTTCTGTTAAATATCGTTGCAACAAACATGAAGTGGACGCTTACCTAAAAAAATATAAATCCAAGTAAATTTTACAAATAGGCTTCAAGTTGCTAAAAGTTATTTAAAAGGGATGTGGTTGTGGCTACTTTAAATACATATAATATCAAAATAATAAAAATATGTATCATACGGGGGTAATACAAAATTTTCCAAAAAAGAATCAAAATTCGAAAAGGAGGCCGTGACTTTGTATTTGAGCATAACTTTTAATTATAAACAACTTTTCTCAATAAAATTTTGCTATATTTTTTGAAATAAGGTAACTTTGTTCTTGAACGAATTTCATATTTTTTGTCCTGCCCTGTATATTGTTTGAATTGAAGCCATTCTAAGGGCATCTGATATGGTTATCGAACATGCACTAACTTTTGGCAATATTTAAATTTCGATTGTACAACTAATAAAAAAATTTCCCATTTGTTGCACACTTAATGGACCACACTGTATACAAGAAGCGGTTGCATCATCAACTTTTTGTTACAGCGAACGTGTCAAGATATGTTCTTTTTTCTTTTTGGGCAATATAATGAGCAATTATTTGAGCACAATTAAAAACTTAATTGACTATTGGTCAAAAGACGGCGAAGAAGGCCATCGAATTAGACACATATATTTTCGTTATAGCATGATTGCTCGATGCTATTTAACTTTGAATTGTGATCCACGGCCATCGAGAAATTATTAAATATTTTATTCCCACAGACTATGCGTTTATTCTTTCAATTGTGTCTAAGTATTATTTTCAATACTTCAATTTAAAAATTTGCTTTGAAGGGGAATAGAACATGCGAATGCCTTGTGTTGTGCGTGGCGCCGTGGGGTGCTTTACTGTTCTACTTTGTACTCATGACCGTACGCAGGTTTCAGTTCCGGGGGGTTAATGGCCAGAACACTTTCGCCGCGAGATGAAAAAAATGGAAAAATTTCTGGAAACCACAGAATTTCTCCGTATTTTTGCATGTCGGGGGAGGGTTTGAACGCCCAAAATCCGTCCCCTGCGTACGGCTATGCTGTTACTTACGTCATGACTCATCTTTTATCGCTTCTATCTGCACCGTGCACATTCACATTACTCTTATTGATGCTTTTTTGTAAGCCGGCGCGGCGTGGCGTCAATTCGACGAAATACGGATGGAAAACAACTTCGGAATTGAAGGGTCCATGGTAGTAGATGTTTAATACAACATGGGTGAATAGGAACATGAAATAATAAGGAATACATTCGGGTAGGTAATATGCTTAAGTGGTATGTGGGACAGAATAGAGTGTTCCGATTTGGGTGAAAAATTGATGTATCCTTTCATTTTTAGGAAAGGCCCGTTTGAAGAGAAACTCAGCCAGATAACCTACAAAATGGGCCTCTTTGCGCCCATATTTCGGTATGCCGCCCGGACATCCGTCCATGTTCGCTCGATGTTTTGCGTATGGACGCGAGGGTCGTTGGGGTCAACATACAGCAGGCTGTGGTTAATTCTAAGGTGCTCGATACCCTCATCGTGCAATGTGTCGTACGCCTTCCAGCAGTCTGACATAATCAATGTACCAGGAAGGATATTACTTCGAATATCCCAGCAACTCTTCCCTGTCCCGTTTTGGCACGGGGACCAAGAAAATTTTCTTACTGCCCCTCTCGAACCCGCCAAAAACCCATTGACCCTCGATGCGCCTTCCCCTGTTGAATTTCCTTTTCCCAAATTTTGCTTCATCGATTTAGACAATCACGCCAGGCCCTCCTATTGACTGATAATTTTTCTGGCACCAGTCAAGTGCTACTTCCCGGCAGAAGGATGACCAGTCTACCACCGTTTTTGATAAGCAATTCAACTCGGCCATAATTATCTCCTGGCGTGGAAACCGAAGGGTGCACCATAGGACGCCGAAATAGCCAATGTCTTCGATCGTTAGCTTGGAACTTTCGAAGAAGCTGCCACGTCTGGCCGACTTCTTGAACGTGGATTGAATTTGAAGTTTCTTTTTCTTGGAAGCTCCTCTATCCTGCTGCTGGACCCGTCTGCAGACGTAGCTGAAGAAAACCACATTCAGCTCTGCTGTGCTGCCACACTGGTCACAAGGTATTGCTTCTGCCACTATTCCATGTTTAATCAGGAATAATATATACTGCCTCTTGTTTATAGACACATGGAGGAACTCCCTAATTGTCTGAGGATAATTTTCACAATCCATTGAGAAATACAGACAGAAAAATGAGTATTGGAAATGTTTACTGGACAGATGGAAAATAATTTGAAAAAAGGCGACTTGATTATTTTATTTAGTACCTACTTAAAATTGATTTTCATGAAATTGTATTTTGTGACAAAATAGAACAAAAATGTTTGAACGTATATACATTAAAATAGTTATTAACATTTTTACACAACTGATTTTCTGAATTTTCTTCAAATTACGGACATTTTCGAAAGCGAAGCACAGTCCAAGACTGTCGATTGACTCGACTGGGCTGCCAACCGGCTTTTGACACATATTCAGTGGCAGCGGGTAATTGTGAGTTGTAAAAGTAATGGTTTCGAACTAAAAAAAAAATATTGAGAAATGCGAGGGGAAATGCATTCTTCCGACATTGAAATCCTGTTCCGTGAAGTGAAATCTATCTATGAGTATCTTTTTCCGCCAAAATTAATGCATTTTTGGCGTTTCACCGTATACGGAATAATAACCAGGGTAGCAGTTCCGTATGCGGTGAAACGCCAAAAATTCGATTTTTTTTCGGGAAAAAAGACCCTAATCGATAGATTTCACTCTAAAGAACACGATTCCGCTGTCGGAGCGTGGTTTTTTCAACTATTTCTTTTGAAATTCTAACCTCAAAAGTTTCACCGTATACGGAACAATTACCGATCTTTTGACAATTCAACGACACGGAGGTTGGAAGTCTTCTTCCGTAGCGGAAGGATATATTGAAGACTCCCTAGATAACAAGACTGAAATTGCAAATAAAATATTGAACACGGCGTCCACCTCTGGCGAAGTTGGAATATTGAACACGGCGTCAACCTCTGGCGAAGTTGGAAGCAAATCTTGTGCAACAATTGTATCCTCATCGGAACTTCAAAACTTTAACATTAATGCACCAGAAATGTCACCCAGCGTGAAGCTAATTGAGAAGTGTTCCAATTTCACTATCAATATTCATTATAATAATAAATAAACTGCTCAAGTACAGGTCTAAAGAGTAGCTTCAGCACTGCGAAAACATTAAGTATTATAGTGCACCCAGAATGTGTAATTCAAAACGTGACCACCGAACTTCTGTAGATGGCGCCAAGTGGACAAGCCGCCACTGTGCTACAATGCTTGGAAATTTTGCAAAGTGGAAAATCGCCACCTTTCGCCAAAACCAAATAGCGCATGAAGGTGCTCGGGACCTTCGCAACAACTTTGCCCCCTTTCAAAATTTCGATATCTGTAGCCGTTCGAAAGTTACAGGCGATCCAGACGGACGGACGGGCGGACGGACGGACGGACGGACGGACGGACAAAACGTTCGCATAAGTACGCTGAAGCTACTAATAAGTAGTTTGTTATTTTGTGTTCAAATTTTGTAATAATAAATTTAAAATCTAGTGCGTAAAATTTTTTATTTACAATCTAGTGTGTGAAACGCAATTTCACGCACACTTATTGAAACGTTAATGTCACTTTTATGTGTCAGTTGTAGAAAAAATTACTTTTCTCCATTTTCATAAATAATCAAAAGTCGAAAACTCGAACCTTTGTAACTAGAAAACAAAAGACGATAGCCAATTTCGGTTTGCACCTTAAGTATTTCACGAAAAGAGAGATCGAGGATGAGAGGTTTATTTTCCCATATCTCTTATGGTTATCGAGATAGCCTATGAAAAATCGAAATTTGCCTATCCGGTACTGCTTTTGTTTTTCATTTGAAATTGTAAATGGCATACTTTTCGAAGCTCCAACTTGCTCTTTTGTTTATTTCAGGAGCGATCAATAGGAATTACATGTATAAAACACCCTTCCCTTCCCCTTCCCCCTTTGAAAATGACATCGTGGCTAGTCACAACTTTATTTTGCTCTTTTAATTCCCCCCTACAGTACCCAAGGAAATATCCCTTAACACTTTTCCTATCTCAGTTTTATCGATATTGCTTCGGTACATGAACAAAACACATTGTACCAACAATTTTGAAATGATTTGGTGTCAGAATTCGTTTTGAACTACAATTCATATGGTCACTTGTTTTTCTTCTGATATAGGCCCTGTTCGGTTTAGAACATACTGACAGCTTCAGCCCAAAGTGTTATGGACAATTTCTATGTATTATTTAACGAGCAGTTTCAACAAGTGTACGATTTTCTCTTTCTGCGGCCCCGTTCTGCACGGGTGAGGAGGGCATTGGCGTTCGAAAATGAGTCCATTTCGAATCTAAGATGACCTTCAGACTCGCATTGTTAAATTCCATCCGTCCATCACACAAGAATTCGTTAGCGACATGCTCAGCTGCAGAGAGTTTACTGAGAAAGTTTTCTACACATTTCATTGCTTCAGATGTCACTTGATGAAAAACACGTCTAAATGTTCTGAAATCGTTTATAAAGGACAGACAGTATCTAGCTCTACCTGAGGAATACATGAATACATTCCCCGGTCACGGTTGCTCGCCCCGTGCGTGCCCGAAAACCTTCACGGTATTGCTTCCCAAAGGCGCAACCATTGCAGAACCCTTATCTATTTCAACAGTATATCTACATTTGTCCATGCATTTTTTCACATGATGTTTATTTTGATGTGCTAACCGTTCATGCCACAACTTAAGTGTGTATATTTTTGCAGCAACACAAACTTCCTGGATAATATCCTGCTTGTATACTCGCATGTTTAATTCATACAGTCTTTCGCAGTTTTCTGGTCGAACAATTGCACTGCACCGTTCTTCAAGAACTCGTATCCTTTCCTATTGGCTCGGAACTTAAAACCTTTGCTAATGGCTTGGCCAGTCCATTCCACATGCTATTTATTGGAATTTCTACGTTGGCTGCACCATGTGTATGTGCGTAAATAATTTCTGAATTTCCCACCTGAACCTGTTGAGGAGTTGGAAATTCTTGGTATTTTAAAAAATACGCCTTCCTACTAGTCATATGTTGTAACGCCCCGTTTCAATAGTGCGTTCTAGGATTTCGCATCTTCTTTCGGACCACCTTATATTTAAGTGATGTAGTAAAGAAATTCAGGTTTATAGCGTAAAGCGCCTGACTAGAGATAAGGCTTTTCTGGTCGAAGCGCGCTTGCTTGGCTTTTCCTGAGTAGGCTCGCTGGCAAGCAGTCGAGATTCTCGATTGTTGATTTTTGACAGAGCGCCATCGCGAGATTTGAAATTACGAGAGCAGGCCAAGACCGTTTTTGTTTCAACACATTAAAACCTCGAGCGGCGTTGTTTTCTCCGTGAACGGCCGTAAACAGCTTTGGTAATGCCTCTTCTCGTTAAATTGTGCATACTAATTTCGGTAATTAGGCCGGTTCCCAT
Organism: Agriotes lineatus; assembly: GCA_940337035.1. Lineage (NCBI taxonomy): Eukaryota > Metazoa > Arthropoda > Insecta > Coleoptera > Elateridae > Agriotes > Agriotes lineatus. The sequence goes on along the minus strand of CALNHX010005315.1, from coordinate 27,097 downwards.
GCGGCTTTCCTAAGGTTATTCTACAGTTACTCAAGGAATAACTGGGCCTCCCATTTTTTCGCTTCTACGTGCGAGCTGACTAGAATCTCCAGAATGCACCTGACTAGAATCTCCAGAATGCACAAGGCCGGTTTTTGTCGCAGTTAATTGCTCTCCTTGCTCGTGGTGTCCTTGGGTTCTACGAAATGAATCAGCCAAATCCTGCTTAGAAGTCCGATTTGTCACCATGCAACATACGAGGATCTTCCCCCTCACGATCGCTGGACATAACATCGAATCAAAATGTAAGTACAGGCATTCCTCAGCGTTTTTATCGACAAAGGCAGTTTCCGCAAATATACACAGTTTTGCTAAGGCCTTAGAATATCTAACTGAAGCGTGTTAAATTACTTCTTTTAATCATCAGTTTATAACGCTCTAAGCGTGAGTGATTAATCGTTTCAAAATTGTTGAAATACATATGTGTTCAAAACTCCCTTCCGTCGCGTCCTTTGGACGTGGGGCCACATGTCAATGCTCAGTGCGATATCTTGTGATTAAAATAATTGGTAGTTGATTCCTAAATGTTGTTGCTGTTTGGCAAGTACTTTACAATTTTCAGGCGACTGGTTTGAAAAGCTTTTAATATGTGTAAGTGTAGCTTGGCCTGCAAGGCGGAAGGTCAGAGCTTCCGTATCCTCGACACCCAGCTGTCGCGTGTCACAATCATGACACGTGGTGATGTGGTGAGCATCACGCATTAGACAACGGCATTATTACCCCATGTTTTTTAGAACGCAGGTCTCCAATTATTTAAAGCGACTGGGTAGGCCGCCCGCCAGGCATCGCTTCTGGGATTTGAACTCCAGACTTACGCACCGCAGTCCAATGCTCTAACCACTGAGCTACACTGGCGATACTTGACAATTAAGCAAGTATAAATTTAAATATTTTACCTTTGACATGAGATAAGAATCGTTAGGGGCATCACGAAGGAATATGTTTATTTCATCCCGAGTAAATACTTAGGATTTTTTGGTTTGTATTCAACATTTTGCATTTTAAAAAATGCGCGAAGTTTAGCATATTTACCAATGTCAATGATTTCTTTAACCGCCAATGTAGATTTCAGCATTGAATATATAGACCACATCGTTGAAGATTTCCAAATTAATGCTTTTGATGAAAAGCATGCCAGAAATACATTTTCCGTTTTATTCTTGACCATCTGTTCCATACACCAGTTCTTAAACATTTTGCATTGTTTTTCATGTAAGATCCGTGATTTGTGTGGCAATCATTCTAATGCCGCCGCACTTGCAATTTCTTGAAGTTCTGCGGGCGTGTTGCTGAAATCACTATCATTTTTGTTATATTCGTTATCTTCTGCTGTTGTAGCAATAATTATTTATTGCAGAGCATGAAGAAGTAGTACAACTACAATAACCTGACAGATGACAATAATTTAATCAGTTGTGTAGCAATTGTGGCGCCACCATCGGTAATTCTTGAACCAAATTATCGGACGAAAAGCGTTTGCGGACGAAAAAATGACATATTTCGTACGGAAATAAGTATGTAAATTCTCATTTTATGTTCAGGTCGACGGAAAAAATTATTTAAGATTAATTTAGGTTGAAATGTGTATAGCTGAATAAATACTGAGAATAGGACACAAGTTAATATGAACCGTTTTACTTGAAATGATCTCAAGAACATGCTCCGGGAGATCTTCGCGAGACACCCTGTATATATTTTACCCATCTCTAATCTATTGTTGATAATTGAAAGAGGAGGCTTTGGAGATATGTTGATAGTTGTCAAAATGGAGCGTTGGAATAAACAACAACGTATATTTTGTATTAAGAAAGTTATTAAATTTAATTCTATTATCCAAAGCCAGCGTTTATTTCGTCGACATCTCCTGATATTTCTGCCCTAGACTTTTTTCTCTGGGGATATTTAAAGAGCAAAGTCTTCAACAGTAATCCCAGAAATATAGCGGAGCTCAAAAGAAATATCCGGCAAGAAATTGAAGCAAGCTATTTCGCAGGACATTTTTTCCGACGCTTAGAAGAATGTGTGGAGAAGGGAGGAAGACATTTAACGGATATAATATTCAATAAGTAAAACTCCCATGCTTACTGTTTAAGATTCCATTATAGCTATTTATGCATTTAAAGTAATTATTGTGTTGCTAATTAAAAATGAACAAATCATTTTGGCTTTCAGTGTATAAGACAAAGTAAATATGAAAGCGGTTCAACTGAAACACCTTCATAATGAGCAGACCCTAATTAGTAGCCTCGGTGACAAAACTAGTGAATTCTAGTTGTTTTTTAATGTGTTATTGCTTTTACAATAAAAAGTCCGTTCAAACGAGATCAACCCAATTTTTAATTACCAAGGGACCTCATGAAATTGATACGATAATGTGTGGTGTTGGATAAACTTGCTATTCAAAAACGGCAGCTGTAGAATGACAAAAAAGTATTGAAAGCTGGGAATGCAAAAGAGACATGCCACATCCTGGACAAGTTGATGTTAAACTGCAAGCGCTGTTAAGTTTTAAGATAGCCATATTGAAGTAAGGGACATTGAAAGCCTCATGAGTCATGAATGTTAGCATTGGGGCTGTGGATGCCATTATTAAATAACTTGGCAATGAAAGGACGCTTGTTTCAAGTCCGACACTGATTTTCAGCAGGCTGTCCAAGAATGATTTCGCCAACTAACTACAGAATTTTTCAAAGGGTACAACTTAATGAAGCAATGGGAGTTGTATCTTGATGCCAATAGACTTGGAGAGAATGCACATTTAAACTCGCTGAGGAACCTGGAAGCAAATGAATCTACCTTTTAACTTTACACTTGGCAGAAACCCGAAAGCCAAACGGGGTAGAGTATGTGTGCAACCTTGGGACTCCTTGAAACCGGCAGCTGGAGCGCTCGAACCTACCTTGACACCCACAAATTCGTCCAGGATCCGCTTTTAGGTGAAGTGGGGTAATTGTGATGTAAAATTTGACTAGTGTAATATGAGAGATCTATTAAAATTTGATTTTTATTGAAAATGTTGTGTAAAAATTCCTGAATAATCATTGGCCCTTCATCAAACGATATCTATAACCTAAACAATAAATTGATTAAGGGGCTAGCGGAAAATTATTTTTTTAAGATGTCAATGTATCACATTTGCCCGAGATTTTGGGGCAAATGTGATAATGGACCGTTCCTCGCTGTAGGTTTCTAATAGATGTATTTTGTGGGGTAAATGTGAAAATCACATTTTTTTTTGTAAATTTTGCTTCTTGAATCTTTTAATTATTACAAGAAATAAGAAAGTTGTACTACAAAAACAAATACAAATACAAAAAAATTAAAACAAATTGTAGCCGTCAAACTTTAGTTGAAAAATATATCCCGATCCTCTTCGATCCTTTGTTGGCTGTGGAAGGATCTTTAATATTTTTGCGCTTTCCACCCAGTCTTTATCTTCAACATTGAGCCAAACAAACTTTGATTTTTCAGTCTTAAAAACTTAATCAGCCATTCATCCAACTCCTTTTTTCATTAGTTTGCCGACAAAATGTTTAATGGTTTTCTTGGTTCGGTATACCACTAAAACCGATTTTTAAATTACAATAGTTTGACTTCCAGTGAGTTGTGCACATTGTTCCAAGTCTTCTTTATAGTCTTGCAGTTCTTGAAGATATTCTTCTTCCTTGTCTGAGTCTTCGATATCAAACTTTTCCCTTGGCACTACTTTATCATCAAATGGCATAATAACCATTCGTTATGACACCTGCTCGAGTCTCTTTCCATGTTTCTGGAACAAATTCAGAAAATTTTTTTTTTTGCAATTTCCGTCGCATATTGTGTCTTTGCCACTTGAGCAACTTTTGATCCCAGATCGTTTTTACAAATTTGAATACGGCAAGGTCTAGGGGCTGTAAAAGATGTGAGGTGGTAACTTAAGCATTGTGATATTTTCACTTGTTGCTAAGTCAATGACTCGTGCGGTGACATGTGAGGAATGCCCATCGTAAATGACGAGTACTGGCCGCTATTCTCCCAAAGCTGGAATTACAGTATTCTGTAAGTATTCTTCTTCTTCTTCTATATAAGCTAATAGCTCTGGAAGTAATTGCAGAAAATGTGTGAATCTATCATACATCCCCGGATACACATTGTCAGGAGCTTGCCATAGATCCCAAATACTAGCACCTTTAGAAATGATCAATGGTGGACCATTTTTGCCAGATGCGCTTGCCAACAATGAGATAGTTGTGTTCTCACTGCCGGCCTGGGGTGCTCGTAATACGGGAACAAGGCAGTCCTCGTTTGTCGACGACTTTAGTTTTACTCGGATCTATGCAAAAACTGCTCTCGTCAAGGTTCTAATTTTGGGATCTTCAAGTTGTAGATCATTTAACGTTTTTTTCAAAAGTTGAAAGTATCCATAAATCGTGAAAGGATCGGTGGCCTTCATCCTAGCGTATTCAACCGACTGTGGCGTTTTTAGGATTAACACATGTCTTATTTTAAAGGCCATAAACCAGTCGGTGCCTGGCATGCCATCTTTAAATGGAGTACTTATATTGTGCTCTTTAACAAACTGGAGCACCAGCTGCAGGACTTCCTTTCTGGATAGGCCAAATCCCCACTTTTCCAAAGTGGCAATTCGCTGGCTAGCTCCAGCTCCTGGTTCCAATCTAATGCTATTGATCTGCCCTTTTATTTTTTCACGCCGCGAAGTCCTTTCAGGCGGCTGTAGATTGTGCAATACGGAATTTTGTAAACTCCAGTGGCTCTGTAAACAGTCATCCGACTTGACCGAACATCCTATACAGCTGATTGTAGATCGTCAGCTGAATACTTTGGACCACCTTGCTTTTTTAGGTAATTGCGAACCATTTTTCAAAATCTGTAAAATAATGGGGTAAATGTCATACAAAAAGGGGGAAATATGATGTACTATACATTTGCCCCGACTACATATTCTCCGAGGGGCAAATGTGACGCACGCTATTATAAAAAAAACGCAATTATCTTTTAAACCTATTAACAACAATGAAAACTACCCAGTTTCTTACATATGTGGCCAGGTTTTTGAAAGACTCTCTCGAAAAGCTCGACTACATGACTGAATTCAAGGCGCACCTGTTAAACTTGATTACTAACCTCAAATGGCAAGTCGCAAGAGTTGACAGATAATTTTGTGTTCGGTCGGTAAACGAGCTCTAACGGGCTCAAGTAGATCAGGGATGTAAGTTTTGTCAGTTCAGTGCTAAAGAAAGCAATTTTGATATTTTTTTAAATTTTACCATGTTATATCACATTTGCCCCATTTTTACATTTACCCCACTTCACCTTACATCAATCTTACACCAGCCTCCAATCGGGCGACGACACTTCAGATTACTTACACTGAAACTCAACATGCAACACAAAGAAAATGCAGCGGAAGCGTTTGACAAATCGGTCTGTTGTTCTTCAAACACATATGGTACACAAATAAGGTACACAAACATTAGTTAGTACGCAAAGCGTAACGAAAAAGGGGGTGTTAAAAACAACCGTTAGTTAATGCACGAAGATGATTAGTACGCAAAGGTGATGCGCATGCATATGGCACTGTACATTGAGAATGTATTCGCACTGCTTAATTAAAAATCTGGTGTGATACACTCACACAACTTCCTTTTACAGTGATCTTATAATTAGTCAAAAATTTCATTTTTAATTTTTAACCATTTGTTAAAAATTTTCAAAAATTACAAATTCTACAAAAACGGTACAAAATCGAGTGTTAGTTGAAGAGACAAATTTTCTCTAGAATTATAAGGTGAATTCAAAAATGTAATAATATACCGGGTGTTTTATTTAAAATAGGAGTTAATAAAAAAATAGAAAAAAAAACAAAAGAAACCCACTTTAGAAGTATTCAACTGGAAAATCACCTATCTCACATCAATACACATTAAAAATGTAAGAAAAATGTAAAGTTAAAAAAAATCGTTAGAGCCGTTTTTGAAAAAATCGAAAAAAACTGAAAAATCACAAGAGTAAACACCTACTTCCGGTTATGCGATTTTCTTCAAAAGCTTGCTGTCTCATCTACATAGTACACAAAACTTATATATGAAGTTTCAATGCCATACCTCTTTTCGTTTTTGAGATATTCTGTTCACAGACACACAGACAGACAGACAGACACACAGACAGACAGACCAATGAAAAAAAATATGTTTTTTGGGATCAGGGGACTCGAAAACGTGAAGATCTGTTGAAAACTCAATTTCGAATTTTTGGGGTGAATCCAATACTTCCTTTATATTAGTAAAAGGAAGTAAAAAGGGGTGATATAACAAACGTTAGTTAGTGCACGCTTATGATTACCGCGGAAAGCTTACGCCTAGTACAATACCTTCACAGAACTTCCCTTGTGGCGGTCGAACGGAGTCCAACTTGCGATTCGGCGGATGTCCCAACCTCTCACCTATATTTGGGAATATCTAAATTTTAAAGTAAATATTATACACAATTAATATTATCCAATAAGTTTTTAATACTAAACGACGCGGAAAGTTATTCTCTTTAATTTAGTACCAATACCATTTTTTCCATAAAAATGGTGAGCAGGAATATGCATAACCATGTAAATTGCCTATGTTCAGAGGTATGACCAGACACCCGGTATATCTAGTGAGTTCTGACGTTTTGAAATGTCTTTTTGAAACATAATTTCTTCGATAAAATAGGTTTTGGATGCATTTTCTGGTTGAACAGACTTGTAATACATTTTTGATAAAATTATTTGGCATCTATCACGAGATATAGCGTTTTTAATTGTTTCGATTCCGAGTGATGGATTTTACGACCAATATATTTCACAGTTGTGGAAGTAGGGAAAGTAAGGCAGTCGTCGAAGGTCGTGATACTAACAACATCACCCAGTACGCCATTAACGCTGTGCCAGATTGACTGGGTTTCGAAAAGAGATATTTCGGCAACCCTGACTCGCCATGGAATGAAGTGCCCGAACTTTACTTTACTTTATACAGTAGAACTCCAATTATCCGAATTAATGGGGACCGGGGCCCATTCGGATAATGAAATATTCGGATAATCGGATTTTTTTAAAAAATTGCCACTGGAGAGAATAAAAGCTACGTTTTGATATTGCACTATTTTTTTATTGAATTAAATGAAAGAAACATGAAATTTTCACATGTTTTAAATATAAATAAAATGTACGTATGTACAAGTTTAGAAATAAAAATCATTGTTTTTTAAACATCTCCGTTAATGTAAGCTGTTTTGCGGTCTTCAACCGTTTTCGGGCAGCCAGGTCACGCATTCGCTTGACGGTGAGCAGTTGCAAGTGGTCACACTCGGGCTGACGCTCCATCCACTTCAAAGCAGTCTCGAGGCCGGCAAATGCTTCACTAGCTGATGGTCCAGCGTCTACTTCAACATCAGCAGAAAGTTCTTCTTCCACTTCCACTTCAACATCTTCTCTCACACTTACAACAATTTCATCGTCATTGAGAATTTGAAAACCAGGGTCAGACGTGTCACAAGCCATCCACTCTCCTACATCTTCAGCACTTACTTCTGTACAACCAGGAATTTTTACAATCATTTTTCTTATTTCCTCTAGTGACAACGCATCTTCATCATCATCATCCTCTCCATATTCTTGTTTCTCATTTTCTTCAGATTCTTTTTTTTTGTTCTTCTCAGACGGTAGGCCTTTCAGTTTATTCCACGCACGTCTTAGCGTCACTGCCGTAACCAAACTCCAAGCTTCCGCTACCATGTAACAGCAGTCCTTTAAATTTATTTTGCTTTGATTTGCCAAAACCAATTCTTCATCTTCAGCACCTTCGATCAGCAGTTTTCTCAGCAGTTGCCTTCTGTAATGGCGCTTCATTGTTTCAATAACAGACTGGTCCATGGGTTGCAGCAAACTTGTAACATTGGGAGGCAAAAACGTCGTTTTAAACTGCCCATTCTCTCTTTCCAACAGTTCTGCTGTAGGATGAGTGGGTGCGTTATCAACAATTAAAAGCACCTTACTGTCTTCTTTTCCACAGTTCCACAGTTTTCCACAGTTAAGCACTGTAACACGTTCTTTACTGACCTTATGTCCAGGGGCACTAGATTCCCTTTTAGAAGCCAAAGTGGTTTTTGGTAATGCTTTCCAAACAAGGCCAGTTTCATCGGCATTATAAACAAACTCCGGATCATAGGATTCTGATGCAGTTTTAAATTTTTCAATAAAATTTTCAGCAGCTGCAGAGTCTGCTGAAAGCTTCTCACCAGCCAAATCTAACTCGCGTACACCATGCCTGAATTTAAAATTCCTTAGCCAGCCGTTACTAGCCTTAAAAGATGAATAACCAAGCTTTTCTGCTAAGATTTTGGCTTTTTCACAAAGGATTGGACCTGAAATCGGATTTCCCATAGAACGTTGCTGCAAAAACCATTTAAACACGGCATCTTCCAAATTTTTGTTGGTTGCTGTCTTCATTGTTTTCCTGGAGGAACTTCCATCTTCATTTTCAAGCACCGAAACAAAGTTTAAAAGTGTTGACTTACTGTTTTTAATGTCAGAAATTGTTGCTTGTCCAACACCATAAATCTCAGACAACTTCGTACCCGTTACACCTTTATCGAGTTGCTCTATAATTTTCAGTTTGTCCGCTAACGATAGCACAACACGTTTTCTTTTCGAAGCCATGATATAAAAACAATACAGTATTGTACACGCACAAACAAAAGTTACATAAGCCGTAGCGAAAGAGTAGCGTCCTCGAGCAAGGTCAATAGCACACTGGCTAATCAAAACAAACAATGACAGGTGCGCCGTGACTGCAATGCGCCGGAACTTGTCTTAACTTGCCGTTGTGCCTACACTGACTTCGCGGAGGGAAGGTCGCTCCGTCTTAATTTTCTTCTGAAATTCTAAAAGCGATTCGGATAATCGGCGATTCGGTTAGTCGGAGTTCGGATAATTGGAGTTCTACTGTATTTGAAATGTTGGCACCCGATTGTAGGACATAACTAGAGAAACGCCTGTAATGAGCATTATTTCTTCAGCCGATACCATTTGGATTGACTTTTTCTTTTTTCCCTTAAGTATTTGCAGCCTTCAGTTGGTACACTGCGCAATAAAAATAAATAAGCTTTCAGGAAAGAGTTTAAAAACAATCCAATTCAGAACTGCCGCAATTCAGATCAGCTAATACGACACAATCTTTGGTGTCCGCAATTTGTGTTTTAGGCTGAAAGTTTTCATCAATTTGTTCCTCGGTTTCCGAGTCTGACTTAGAATAAGCATTTTCAGAAGATTCGAAATCTTTGTCTTTTATGCTGCCGTCACTATCGTAGCCTTCACTACTAGAGGGACTATATTACTAGCGTCTCCTCTAGTTAATTGTAGTTTGACAACTCAGTTTAAATGCGGCACACATAGCGGTTTAGGTTCTAAGCAATTTTCATCAAAATCTGACGATAATTCACATAGCTAGTTTTCTACAACGGTAGCGGTTAATATTTTGCACCCATTTTAACACATAACTCATTTTTCATCAAATGTGCACATAGCGACTTTTGCAGGCGGAACGACGATTTACAGTCCTGATTTTGGTATATATATATATATATATTGGCAAGTGTGTGCATGCTTCTTATATCCGGTCATGTATTTTGATGCTAATTATCCCTCTTGCGAGCGCCTCTATCCCCTCCCATTGCTCCTCCCCCTGCAGCATGGTTTCTACTATCTTATCCTTACTTACGATAATTCCGACCCTCGCGCTGGTTTCGCCCCTCCGACTTTTCCATCGTTCGCACTCGAAGAAAGTGTGTTCCACATCGTCTTTTGGGTTGTTGCAGTAGATGCAGCTTTCGTCTTCAGTTTAATTTTTGTTAGATTTAGTGATTTAAATTTTTCATCGGGCAAGTAGGAATTCTTATACAAAATAGTTTCTGAATGTTCCACAGTACAGGACATGATTCGTAACTTGAAAACAAGTTAACATTTTCCTTTTGAGTATTTACGCTTCTATTAATATAAATACTTTTCAATAAATGTTCAAAATTTAAGAAATTTGATTGAACCATTTCAACTAATTCCAGTTTAGGATTTCGGTGAATCATTCTGATTAGATTTATCCAGTCTTTGGGAAGCTCAATGTCAGCATCTGTCTTTTCCTTCTCTCTTTCTATGGCATTATGGATGGTAGCTGCTTCCTTGTGAGTATGTCCGGGTTCTAGGAAATTGTGGTTTCTTTCAATTCCCCTGTTGCTTATTCGATAGCTCCTAACTATTTCAAGAAACATAACAGCTACAAATATAATACGATTCTGACATGAGCAACAGTCGCTGTAAATATTAATTGTTTCTATTTCATCAGGAATGTTTTCTTTGAAAAACTAGCAACAAGCAAGAAGCTATATCTTGACCACCACGTTTGGCCAGCGATTCGTTCCAAATGCAACAGATAGCTCGGTTGGAATTCTGAGTGATCACATACAATGTTCAATTTAATGTCCAAAGTTGTCGCTTATAAAATGATTCTCTATTTTTAAGATATGGTGTGGGCAGACATTTTTGTAAGTCACCGTCATTGTTTTATTAGAATGTTTACTTCAAAATTTATCATCTTTTTTCATTGTGGGCTGCTTCGGCAGCATTTATATGTTCATTTCTTAACGTTACTGTATTTCTTTTGTTATTTTCGCAATTCGTTGAGTTAATGATCATTTCATACTTATCGCATGTAGCAGATTTATCGTTTTTCGGTTTCTTAAATGCCAAGTTGAAACATTCTCCAAATATTTTTCGATAAAATGACTCGCTTTGATAAGCAATATTAAGTTTATTACAAGACTCTTTGTATAATTTGTACATCTTTAATACAGTTAATTTTGGTGAAAGGTACTTTTTTTCTGGTGTGGCTGCGGGAATAATGGCTTTCAAAGGCTGGAAAGCTATTGCTCTTTAGCAATATAGTAGATGGTAGAAGGATGGACATTGGCTCTTCGCAGGGACCTCACCACACTGGCATGCTGGATCGAGTCAAACGCTTTGGAAATGTCTAACGTTATCACTGTATGAGGCCTAATCCGTTTTCTGGCTGACTTAATGATACTAAGTAATACGCAGGCGTTACCCAGGCAGGCATCTTGCTTCGAGAACCTGGTTTGCAAGGGACAGATTTTGAGTGCTCCAAAGCGTGCAGCGATTATTTTATTTAGAACTTTCAGCCAGATCGAGGCGATAGTGATCGGGCGCCAATTCTTAACTCTTCTGCGGTCGCCCGCCTTCGGGATAAGAATTGTCCTGCACGCTTTTAGTTGCTCAGGTACATGGCCAGAGTAGTAAATGTAGTTGAGTAGGGTAACTATCCTAGGAATCGGAACCTTCCTCAGCTGGAAAATATTGAGGCCGTCCGGACCCGCAGCTGGCGACTTGGTGGCCTGTAGAGCGCCTCGTACTTCCTCCTCTGTTATGGGACGGAAGACCATAGCACCGTCCTCTACGGAAATCTTTGATGGTGTTATAACAGGCTTATCGTCATCAAGTGGTTCCGCCTCGAAAATGGCCCGATACTCAGCTTCTACTTCTTCAATAGTGGGGAAAATATTATTCTGCCCATCACTCCCTCCTAACACCCGGGCAACCAGGAACTTTTTTCCCCTTCGAAAGTCATCTTGGTTTCTTTTAAACTGCCCAGCTCTCACGGCAGCTTTTCCCCTAGACTCAGATTCATCGCGACCCCTTAGTGCTAACTCAAAACTACCTCAAAAACTTATACAATTAATAATAATGTTCAATACATATCTGTTGTTGGCCACTTTTTCGTTGTGGAGTTATATATTTCTTCCATATGCAGAATCTAGCATAGTTGCAATATTTACCGTGCCCAGCATGGCCAAATTCAAGATATTATTCATATGTACGGCAGAGGTTTCATGTTTTTTAATTTTTTCATTTAGGTGGTTTAAATCCCTTACTCCAAGTTTTTTCCAAGACAGGTCACTTCCGTACAATAAACATGGAAAACAAAACACTGCATTTTTAATATCATACGAACAAAGCCACTTATGTTTATCAAATAAGTTTTTATTAAATTTCCTAGTGTATTGTCTGTTTTTAGTGTTTACTTGAAATTCTAAATTCATTTCCGGGGTCGGCCTGCTCAAGTTTTTAATATCAATTCTATTCTCAAGTGTGAAGGACGAAAATGAATTATGCAACAAATTCTGTACGGAATTCGAGTTTGCCATATCATTAGTAAAGTATATATATAAATACTACTATCCGATGTCGGAACAAAAGTACACAATTCCGTGACGTCATGTTTGGTGATTTGACACTGCATATGGGGTCAAAGTCCAAAGTATCTCGCAAATACAAAATGCGCATGTCCGAATTGTGTAGCCAACGGTGTTAGGACGCATACACACATCACACACATTCTATACTATATTATGCTGACCGACGAAATCTCATATTACTGTTGAGATGGGAAAGGAGTTTTAGTATAGAGATGCGTGAAAGTCTAGAAGCGTGATGGCGGAAATTGGAAGTCATATAAAATTTAAAATATTTTTATAAATTAATAATTATAGGGGTGCGCGCGCACCTGCGCACCTTAACAGAAAACGCCACTGCTACTCTTACTCTTTTTAGAGAAATTGACAAGAGTATTCAAAAAAATTTCTTGACAAACTTCTATCGTCATCCGATTTTTTTAAAATTATATCGTTTAGTAAAGTTTCTACGAGAAGGCGAGTTTCCGTCTCAGCGTAATCTTTGCACATTTGTATCTGAGTCCTTAACGTGAAGCAAAATGAGCTGTTGGTTGCTTAATGACCGTTTATAGAAATCTTCAAAAATATTCCCTCTTGTCTCGTGAAGAAAGTTATCTGTCCATTTGCGACGACATGTGTCACCACATTGGAGAAAGCATTCGCTTAACTGGCACAGCCACCTTTTTATAATTTAGAGACTCTTCGCCGGCAGTTTTCTTTCTTTTATTCACATTTTTATGCCAAGTATCAGGATTTTCCAAAGTGGCAATTCCCTGGCTAGCTCCAGCTCCTGGTTCCAATCTAATGCTATTGATCTGCCCTTTTCTATTTTCACGCCGCGAAGTCCTTTCAGGCGGCTGTAGATTGTGCAATACGGAATTTTGTAAACTCCAGTGGCTCTGTAAACAGTCATCCGACCTGACCGAACATCCTGTACAGCTGATTGTAGATCGTCAGCTGAATACTTTGGACCACCTTGCTTTTTTAGGTAATTGCGAACCATTTTTCAAAATCTGTAAAATAATGGGGTAAGTGTCATACAAAAAGGGGCAAATCTGATGTACTATACATTTGCCCCGACTACATATTCTCCGAGGGGCAAATGTGACGCACGCTATTATAAAAAAACGCAATTATCGTTTAAACCTATTAACAACAATGAAAACTACCCAGTTTCTTACATATGTGGTCAGGTTTTTGAAAGACTCTCTCTAAAAGCTCGACTACATGACTGAATTCAAGGCGCACCTGTTAAACTTGATTACTAACCTCAAATGGCAAGTCGCAAGAGTTGACAGATAATTTTGTGTTCGGTCGGTAAACGATTTCTAACCGGCTCAAGTAGATCAGGGATGTAAGTTTTGTCAGTTCAGTGCTAAAGAAAGCAATTTTTAAATTTTACCATGTTATATCACACTTGCCCCACTTCACCTTACATCAATCTTACACCAGCCTCCAATCGGGCGACGACACTACAGATTGCTTACACTGAAACTCAACATGAAACACAAAGAAAATGCAGCGGAAGCGTTTAACAAATCGGTCTATTGTTCTTCAAACACATATGGTACACAAATAAGGTACACAAACATTAGTTAGTACGCAAAGCGTAACGAAAAAGGGGGTGTTAAAAACAACCGTTAGTTAATGCACGAAGATGATTAGTACGCAAAGGTGACGCGCCTGCATATGGCACTGTACATTGAGAATGTATTCGCACTGCTTAATTAAAAAGGAGTGATATAACAAACGTTAGTTAGTGCACGCTTATGATTACCGCGGAAAGCTTACGCCTAGTACAATACCTTCACAGAACTTCCCTTGTAGCGGTCGAACGGAGTCCAACTTGCGATTCGGCGGATGTCCCAACTCCTCACCTATATTTGGGAATATCTAAATTTTAAAGTAAATATTATACACAATTAATATTATCCAATAAGTTTTTAATACTAAACGACGCGGAAAGTTATTCTCTTTAATTTAGTACCAATACCATTTTTTCCATAAAAATGGTGAGCAGGAATATGCATAACCATGTAAATTGCCTATGTTCAGAGGTATGACCAGCCACCCGGTATATCTAGTGAGTTCTGACGTTTTGAAATGTCTTTTTGTAAAATAATTTCTTCGATATAATAGGTTTTGGATGCATTTTCTGGTTGAACAGACTTGTAATACATTTTTGATAACATTATTTGGCATCTATCACGAGATATAGCGTTTTTAATTGTTTCGATTCCGAGTGATGGATTTTAAGACCAATATATTTCACAGTTGTGGAAGTAGAGAAAGTAAGGCAGTCGTCGAAGGTCGTGATACTAACAACATCCCCCAGTATGCCATTAACGCTGTGCCAGATTGACTTGGTTTCGAAAAGAGATATTTCGGCAACCCTGACTCGCCATGGAATGAAGTGCCCGAACTTTACTTTACTTTATATTTCAAATGTTGGCACCCGATTGTAGGACATAACTAGAGAAACGCCTGTAATGAGCATTATTTCTTCAGCCGATACCATTTGGATTAACTTTTCCTTTTTTCCCTTAAGTATTTGCATCCTTCAGTTGGTACACTGCGCAATAAAAATAAATAAGCTTTCAGGAAAGAGTTTAAAAACAATCCAATTCAGAACTGCCGCAATTCAGATTAGCTAATACGACACAATCTTTGGTGTCCGCAATTTGTGTTGTAGGCTGAAAGTTTTCATCAATTTGTTCCTCGGGTTCCGAGTCTGACTCAGAATAAGCATCTTCACAAGATTCGAAATCTTTGTCTTTTATGCTGTCGTCACTATCGTAGCCTTCACTACTAGAGAGACTATATTACTAGCGTCTTCTCTAGTTAATTGTAGTTTGACAACTCAGTTTAAATGCGGCACACATAGCGGTTTAGGTTCTAAGCAATTTTCATCAAAATCTGACGATAATTCACATAGCTAGTTTTCTACAACGGTAGCGGTTAATATTTTGCACCCATTTTAACAAATAACTAATTTTTCATCAAATGTGCACATAGCGACTTTTGCAGGCGGAACGACGATTTACAGTCCTGATTTTGGTATATATGTTACCGGAAATGTATGTAATCCGTCATTATATAGAATTCCTAGGAAACGTATATAATGCCTAAAATCGTCAGGAAATGTGTGAAATAAATTTTATTATACACATTTCCTAGGAATTTTATACATTTCCTAACCTGGAATCGGAAATGTGTTAAATTAGGGATGTCATGTCGGTAGGTTAGGTTAGGTTAGGTTAGGTTAGGTTAGTAGCACTAACAAATCGTCACACTGCTAAGGAAAATCTCAGTTCATCTGTGTTTTATTTTGCATTCATCGACAAATTCTACAGTATAATGTTAATTTTCATACATTTCCTAGTACCATTTAGGAATTGCATACAATGCCTAGGAAATGCATACATTTTCTAGGAAATGTATGTCTTAAAGAACCTTTGATTAATTATTTTACACATTTCCTAAATTGGCTCGGCATTATATACATTTCCTAGGAATTGTATATAATTCCTAGGTTTCATACATTTCCTGTAACATATATATTGGCAAGTGTGTGCATGTTTCTTATATCCGGTCCTGTATTTTTACGCTAATTATCCCTCTTGCGAGCGCCTCTATCGCCTCCCATTGCTCCTCCCCCTGCAGCATGGTTTCTACTATCTTATCCTTACTTACGATAATTCCGACCCTCGCGCTGGTTTCGCCCCTCCGACTTTTCCATCGTTTGCACTCGAAGAAAGTGTGTTCCACATCGTCTTTTGGGTTGTTGCAGTAGATGCAGCTTTCGTCGTCAGTTTAATTTTTGTTAGATTTAATGATTTAAATTTTTCATCGGGCAAGTAGGAATTCTTATACAAAATAGTTTCTGAATTTTCCACAGTACAGGACATGATTCGTAACTTGAAAACAAGTTAACATTTTCGTTTTGAGTATTTACGCTTCTATTAATATAAATACTTTTCAATAAATGTTCAAAATTTAAGAAATTTGATTGAACCATTTCAACTAATTCCAGTTTAGGATTTCGGTGAATCATTCTGATTAGATTTATCCAGTCTTTGGGAATCTCAA
Organism: Agriotes lineatus; assembly: GCA_940337035.1. Taxonomy (NCBI): domain Eukaryota; kingdom Metazoa; phylum Arthropoda; class Insecta; order Coleoptera; family Elateridae; genus Agriotes; species Agriotes lineatus. The sequence goes on along the minus strand of CALNHX010005315.1, from coordinate 10,699 downwards.
TGTCAGCATCTGTCTTTTTCTTCTCTCTTTCTATGGCATTATGGATGGTAGCTGCTTCCTTGTGAGTATGTCCGGGTTCTAGGAAATTGTGGTTTCTTTCAATTCCCCTGTTGCTTATTCGATAGCTCCTAACTATTTCAAGAAACATAACAGCTACAAATATAATACGATTCTGACATGAGCAACAGTCGTTGTAAATATTAATTGTTTCTATTTCATCAGGAATGTTTTCTTTGAAAAACTAGCAACAAGCAAGAAGCTATATCTTGACCACCACGTTTGGCCAGCGATTCGTTCCAAATGCAACAGATAGCTCGGTTGGAATTCTGAGTGATCACATACAATGTTCAATTTAATGTCCAAAGTTGTCGCTTATAAAATGATTCTCTATTTTTAAGATATGGTGTGGGCAGACATTTTTGTAAGTCACCGTCATTATTTTATTAGAATGTTTACTTCAAAATTTATCATCTTTTTTCATTGTGGGCTGCTTCGGCAGCATTTATATGTTCATTTCTTAACGTTACTGTATTTCTTTTGTTCTTTTCGCAATTCGTTGAGTTAATGACCATTTCATACTTATCGCATGTAGCAGATTTATCGTTCTTCGGTTTCTTAAATGCCAAGTTGAAACATTCTCCAAATATTTTTCGATAAAATGACTCGCTTTGATAAGCAATATTACGTTTATTACAAGATTCTTTGTATAATTTGTACATCTTTAATACAGTTAATTTTGATGAAAGGTACTTTTTTTCTGGTGTGGCTGCGGGAATAATGGCTTTCAAAGGCTGGAAAGCTATTGCTCTTTAGCAATATAGTAGATGGTAGAAGGATGGACATTGGCTCTTCGCAGGGACCTCACCACACTGGCATGCTGGATCGAGTCAAACGCTTTGGAAATGTCTAACGTTATCACTGTATGAGGCCTAATCCGTTTTCTGGCTGACTTAATGATACTAAGTAATACGCAGGCGTTACCCAGGCAGGCATCTTGCTTCGAGAACCTGGTTTGCAAGGGACAGATTTTGAGTGCTCCAAAGCGTGCAGCGATTATTTTATTTAGAACTCTCAGCCAGATCGAGGCGATAGTGATCGGGCGCCAATTCTTAACTCTTCTGCGGTCGCCCGCCTTCGGGATAAGAATTGTCCTGCACGCTTTTAGTTGCTCAGGTACATGGCCAGAGTAGTAAATGTAGTTGAGTAGGGTAACTATCCTAGGAATCGGAACCTTCCTCAGCTGGAAAATATTGAGGCCGTCCGGACCCGCAGCTGGCGACTTGGTGGCCTGTAGAGCGCCTCGTACTTCCTCCTCTGTTATGGGACGGAAGACCATAGCACCGTCCTCTACGGAAATCTTTGATGGTGTTATAACAGGCTTATCGTCATCAAGTGGTTCCGCCTCGAAAATGGCCCGATACTCAGCTTCTACTTCTTCAATAGTGGGGAAAATATTATTCTGCCCATCACTCCCTCCTAACACCCGGACAACCAGGAACTTTTTTCCCCTTCGAAAGTCATCTTGGTTTCTTTTAAACTGCCCAGCTCTCACGGCAGCTTTTCCCCTAGACTCAGATTCATCGCGACCCCTTAGTGCTAACTCAAAACTACCTCAAAAACTTATACAATTAATAATAATGTTCAATACATATCTGTTGTTGGCCACTTTTGCGTTGTGGAGTTATATATTTCTTCTATATGCAGAATCTAGCATAGTTGCAATATTTACCGTGCCCAGCATGGCCAAATTCAAGATATTATTCATATGTACGGCAGAGGTTTCATGTTTTTTAATTTTTTCATTTAGGTGGTTTAAATCCCTTACTCCAAGTTTTTTCCAAGACAGGTCACTTCCGTACAATAAACATGGAAAACAAAACACTGCATTTTTAATATCATACGAACAAAGCCACTTATGTTTATCAAATAAGTTTTTATTAAATTTCCTAGTGTATTGTCTGTTTTTAGTGTTTACTTGAAATTCTAAATTCATTTCCGGGGTCGGCCTGCTCAAGTTTTTAATATCAATTCTATTCTCAAGTGTGAAGGACGAAAATGAATTATGCAACAAATTCTGTACGGAATTCGAGTTTGCCATATCATTAGTAAAGTATATATATAAATACTACTATCCGATGTCGGAACAAAAGTACACAATTCCGTGACGTCATGTTTGGTGATTTGACACTGCATATGGGGTCAAAGTCCAAAGTATCTCGCAAATACAAAATGCGCATGTCCGAATTGTGTAGCCAACGGTGTTAGGACGCATACACACATCACACACATTCTATACTATATTATGCTGACCGACGAAATCTCATATTACTGTTGAGATGGGAAAGGAGTTTTAGTATAGAGATGCGTGAAAGTCTAGAAGCGTGATGGCGGAAATTGGAAGTAATATAAAATTTAAAATATTTTTATAAATTAATAATTATAGGGGTGCGCGCGCACCTGCGCACCTTAACGGAAAACGCCACTGCTACTCTTACTCTTTTTAGAGAAATTGACAAGAGTATTCAAAAAAAATTCTTGACAAACTTCTATCGTCATCCGATTTTTTTAAAATTATATCGTTTAGTAAAGTTTCTACGAGAAGGCGAGTTTCCGTCTCAGCGTAATCTTTGCACATTTGTATCTGACCGTTTATAGAAATCTTCAAAAATATTCCCTCTTGTCTCGTGAAGAAAGTTATCTGTCCATTTGCGACGACATGTGTCACCACATTGGAGAAAGCATTCGCTTAACTGGCACAGCCACCTTTTTATAATTTAGAGACTCTTCGCCGGCAGTTTTCTTTCTTTTATTCACATTTTTATGCCAAGTATCAGGATTTTCCAAAGTGGCAATTCCCTGGCTAGCTCCAGCTCCTGGTTCCAATCTAATGCTATTGATCTGCCCTTTTCTATTTTCACGCCGCGAAGTCCTTTCAGGCGGCTGTAGATTGTGCAATACGGAATTTTGTAAACTCCAGTGGCTCTGTAAACAGTCATCCGACCTGACCGAACATCCTGTACAGCTGATTGTAGATCGTCAGCGGAATACTTTGGACCACCTTGCTTTTTTAGGTAATTGCGAACCATTTTTCAAAATCTGTAAAATAATGGGGTAAGTGTCATACAAAAAGGGGCAAATCTGATGTACTATACATTTGCCCCGACTACATATTCTCCGAGGGGCAAATGTGACGCACGCTATTATAAAAAAACGCAATTATCGTTTAAACCTATTAACAACAATGAAAACTACCCAGTTTCTTACATATGTGGTCAGGTTTTTGAAAGACTCTCTCTAAAAGCTCGACTACATGACTGAATTCAAGGCGCACCTGTTAAACTTGATGACTAACCTCAAATGGCAAGTCGCAACAGTCGACAGATAATTTTGTGTTCGGTCGGTAAACGATTTCTAACCGGCTCAAGTAGATCAGGGATCTAAGTTTTGTCAGTTCAGTGCTAAAGAAAGCAATTTTTAAATTTTACCATGTTATATCACACTTGCCCCACTTCACCTTACATCAATCTTACACCAGCCTCCAATCGGGCGACGACACTACAGATTGCTTACACTGAAACTCAACATGAAACACAAAGAAAATGCAGCGGAAGCGTTTAACAAATCGGTCTATTGTTCTTCAAACACATATGGTACACAAATAAGGTACACAAACATTAGTTAGTACGCAAAGCGTAACGAAAAAGGGGGTGTTAAAAACAACCGTTAGTTAATGCACGAAGATGATTAGTACGCAAAGGTGACGCGCCTGCATATGGCACTGTACATTGAGAATGTATTCGCACTGCTTAATTAAAAAGGAGTGATATAACAAACGTTAGTTAGTGCACGCTTATGATTACCGCGGAAAGCTTACGCCTAGTACAATACCTTCACAGAACTTCCCTTGTAGCGGTCGAACGGAGTCCAACTTGCGATTCGGCGGATGTCCCAACCCCTCACCTATATTTGGGAATATCTACATTTTAAAGTAAATATTATACACAATTAATATTATCAAATAAGTTTTTAATACTAAACGACGCGGAAAGTTATTCTTTTTAATTTAGTAGCAATACCATTTTTTCCATAAAAATATTGAGCAGGAATATGCATAACCATGTAAATTGCCTATGTTCAGAGGTATGACCAGCCACCCGGTATATCTAGTGAGTTCTGACGTTTTGAAATGTCTTTTTGTAACATAATTTTTTCGATATAATAGGTTTTGGATGCATTTTCTGGTTGAACAGACTTGTAATACATTTTTGATAAAATTATTTGGCATCTATCACGAGATATAGCGTTTTTAATTGTTTCGATTCCGAGTGATGGATTTACGACCAATATATTTCACAGTTGTGGAAGTAGGGAAAGTAAGGCAGTCGTCGAAGGTCGTGATACTAACAACATCACCCAGTATGCCATTAACGCTGTGCCAGATTGACTGGGTTTCGAAAAGAGATATTTCGGCAACCCTGACTCGCCATGGAATGAAGTGCCCAAATTTTACTTTACTTTATATTTCAAATGTTGGCACCCGATTGTAGGACATAACTAGAGGAACGCCTGTAATGAGCATTATTTCTTCAGCCGATACCATTTGGATTGACTTTTCCTTTTTTCCCTTAAGTATTTGCATCCTTCAGTTGGTACACTGCGCAATAAAAATAGATAAGCTTTCAGGAAAGAGTTTAAAAACAATCCAATTCAGAACTGCCGCAATTCAGATCAGCTAATACGACACAATCTTTGGTGTCCGCAATTTGTGTTTTAGGCTGAAAGTTTTCATCAATTTGTTCCTCGGGTTCCGAGTCTGACTCAGAATAAGCATTTTCAGAAGATTCGAAATCTTTGTCTCTTATGCTGTCGTCACTATCGTAGCCTTCACTACTAGAGAGACTATATTACTAGCGTCTCCTCTAGTTAATTGTAGTTTGACAACTCAGTTTAAATGCGGCACACATAGCGGTTTAGGTTCTAAGCAATTTTCATCAAAATCTGACGATAATTCACATAGCTAGTTTTCTACAACGGTAGCGGTTAATATTTTGCACCCATTTTAACACATAACTCATTTTTCATCAAATGTGCACATAGCGACTTTTGCAGGCGGAACGACGATTTACAGTCCTGATTTTGGTATATATATATATATATATTGGCAAGTGTGTGCATGTTTCTTATATCCGGTCCTGTATTTTGACGCTAATTATCCCTCTTGCGAGCGCCTCTATCGCCTCCCATTGCTCCTCCCCCTGCAGCATGGTTTCTACTATCTTATCCTTACTTACGCTAATTCCGACCCTCGCGCTGGTTTCGCCCCTCAGACTTTTCCATCGTTTGCACTCGAAGAAAGTGTGTTCCACATCGTCTTTTGGGTTGTTGCAGTAGATGCAGCTTTCGTCTTCAGTTTAATTTTTCTTAGATTTAGTGATTTAAATTTTTCATCGGGCAAGTAGGAATTCTTATACAAAATAGTTTCTGAATGTTCCACAGTACAGGACATGATTCGTAACTTGAAAACAAGTTAACATTTTCCTTTTGAGTATTTACGCTTCTATTAATATAAATACTTTTCAATAAATGTTCAAAATTTAAGAAATTTGATTGAACCATTTCAACTTCTTCCAGTTTAGGATTTCGGTGAATCATTCTGATTAGATTTATCCAGTCTTTGGGAATCTGAATGTCAGCATCTGTCTTTTTCTTCTCTCTTTCTATGGCATTATGGATGGTAGGTGCTTCCTTGTGAGTATGTCTGGGTTCTAGGAAATTGTGGTTTCTTTCAATTCCCCTGTTGCTTATTCGATAGCTCCTAACTATTTCAAGAAACATAACAGCTACAAATATAATACGATTCTGACATGAGCAACAGTCGCTGTAAATATTAATTGTTTCTATTTCATCAGGAATGTTTTCTTTGAAAAACTAGCAACAAGCAAGAAGCTATATCTTGACCCCCACGTTTGGCCAGCGATTCGTTCCAAATGCAACAGATAGCTCGGTTGGAATTCTGAGTGATCACATACAATGTTCAATTTAATGTCCAAAGTTGTCGCTTATAAAATGATTCTCTATTTTTAAGATATGGTGTGGGCAGACATTTTTGTAAGTCACCGTCATTGTTTTATTAGAATGTTTACTTCAAAATTTATCATCTTTTTTCATTGTGGGCTGCTCCGGCAGCATTTATATGTTCATTTCTTAACGTTACTGTATTTCTTTTGTTCTTTTCGCAATTCGTTGAGTTAATGACCATTTCATACTTATCGCATGTAGCAGATTTATCGTTTTTCGGTTTCTTAAATGCCAAGTTGAAACATTCTCCAAATATTTTTCGATAAAATGACTCGCTTTGATAAGCAATATTACGTTTATTACAAGACTCTTTGTATAATTTGTACATCTTTAATACAGTTAATTTTGGTGAGAGGTACTTTTTTTCTGGTGTGACTGCGGGAATAATGGCTTTCAAAGGCTGGAAAGCTATTGCTCTTTAGCAATATAGTAGATGGTAGAAGGATGGACATTGGCCCTTCGCAGGGACCTCACCACACTGGCATGCTGGATCGAGTCAAACGCTTTGGAAATGTCTAACGTTATCACTGTATGAGGCCTAATCCGTTTTCTGGCTGACTTAATGATACTAAGTAATACGCAGGCGTTACCCAGGCAGGCATCTTGCTTCGAGAACCCGGTTTGCAAGGGACAGATTTTGAGTGCTCCAAAGCGTGCAGCGATTATTTTATTTAGAACTCTCAGCCAGATCGAGGCGATAGTGATCGGGCGCCAATTCTTAACTCTTCTGCGGTCGCCCGCCTTCGGGATAAGAATTGTCCTGCACGCTTTTAGTTGCTCAGGTACGTGGCCAGAGTAGTAAATGCAGTTGAGTAGGGTAACTGTCTTAGGAATCGGAACCTTCCTCAGCTGGAAAATATTGAGGCCGTCCGGGCCCGCAGCTGGCGACTTGGTGGCCTGTAGAGCGCCTCGTACTTCCTCCTCTGTTATGGGACGGAAGACCATAGCACCGTCCTCTACGGAAATCTTTGATGGTGTTATAACAGGCTTATCGTCATCAAGTGTTTCCGCCTCGAAAATGGCTCGATACTCAGCTTCTACTTCTTCAATAGTGGGGAAAATATTATTCTGCCCATCACTCCCTCCTAACACCCGGGCAACCAGGAACTTTTTTCCCCTTCGAAAGTCTTCTTGGTTTCTTTTAAACTGCCCAGCTCTCACGGCAGCTTTTCCCCTAGACTCAGATTCATCGCGACCCCTTAGTGCTAACTCAAAACTACCTCAAAAACGTATACAATTAATAATAATGTTCAATACATATCTGTTGTTGGCCACTTTTTCGTTGTGGAGTTTTATATTTCTTCTATATGCAGAATCTAGCATAGTTGCAATATTTACCGTGCCCAGCATGGCCAAATTCAAGATATTATTCATATGTACGGCAGAGGTTTCATGTTTTTAAATTTTTTCATTTAGGTGGTTTAAATCCGTTACTCCAAGTTTTTTCCAAGACAGGTCACTTCCGTACAATAAACATGGAAAACAAAACACTGCATTTTTAATATCATACGAACAAAGCCACTTATGTTTATCAAATAAGTTTTTATTAAATTTCCCAGTGTATTGTCTGTTTTTAGTTTTTACTTGAAATTCTAAATTCATTTCCGGGGTCGGCCTGCTCAAGTTTTTAATATCAATTTTATTCTCAAGTGTGAAGGACGAAAATGAGTTATGCAACAAATTCTGTACGGAATTCGAGTTTGCCATATCATTAGTAAATTATATATATAAATACTACTATCCGATGTCGGAACGTGACGTCATATTTGGTGATTTGACACTGCATATGGGATCAAAGTCCAAAGTATCTCGCAAATACAAAATGCGCATGTCCGAATTGTGTAGCCAACGGTGTTAGGACGCATACACACATCACACACATTCTATACTATATTATGCTGACCGACGAAATCTCATATTACTGTTGAGATGGGAAAGGAGTTTTAGTATAGAGATGCGTGAAAGTCTAGAAGCGTGATGGCGGAAATTGGAAGTAATACAAAATTTAAAATATTTTTATAAATTAATAATTATAGGGGTGCGCGCGCACCTGCGCAACCTTAAGAGAAAACGCCACTGCTACTCTTACTCTTTTTAGAGAAATTGACAAGAGTATTCAAAAACATTTCTTGACAAACTTCTATCGTCATCCGATTTTTTAAAAATTATATCGTTTAGTAAAGTTTCTACGAGAAGGCGAATTTCCGTCTCATTGTAATCTTTGCACATTTGTATCTGAGTCCTTAACGTGAAGCAAAATGAGCTGTTGGTTGCTTAATGACCGTTTATAGAAATCTTCAAAAATATTCCCTCTTGTCTCGTGAAGAAAGTTATCTGTGAATTTGCGACGACATGTGTCACCACATTGGAGAAAGCATTCGCTTAACTGGCACAGCCACCTTTTTATAATTTAGAGACTCTTCGCCGGCAGTTTTCTTTCTTTTATTCACATTTTTATGCCAAGTATCAAGATCTCGCGTTCTTTTGGGAATTCCTGGCTTTACGCTTTATGGTATGCTTTCCTTTGTGGTTAGAAATACCTAAATTACTTTTAACTCTTACGCCTATATCTTTTTTAGGTTCCGAAGTTTCAGGATTTGTTGTATTTGATCTTCTATTGGATTTGAGAATCTGGTCATTGTCTGAATTTGAAGTAATAGAACTCGGTGGTGCATATGCTGCTCCACTATCAGAATATGCCTCAGATAGTTCGACTTACTATAGTAATTTATGCATTGATTGTTTTTCTTATTTATAAACAATAATTAAAATTAGATATAAAATGATATAAAAAAAAACTTAGCCGCGCATGTACGGCGGAAAACCAAACTTACAAAATTTCACCGGAAAAATTAATTGCATAATCGGAATCAGAAAATATATCTGTTTTATTTAGATTTTTATACTGATTCCGAATATGCCACTCAATTTTCGAAAACTCTCTCTCTCTCTTTCTCTCCCTCCCTCCCTCCCTCCCTCCCTCCCTCGCCCTCTGCATATTTGTTAAATATTTACTTTAGTTAAATAAAATAATTGTAACAAAGCAGTTTTGTTTAATGGTGAGTCGGACTACCCAATATTTTAGGCTCCCAACACCCCTCACCTTATTTATTAAATTGAAACTAAGAAAAACCGATAATTATTGGAAATTAATTAAATGAATGAAAATCAAAGATAAGTATAATTAATTACAAAATTTATCAATATATACATCAACAGTATTTCTATTTATTCTTATTCCACCGAAAGGGAATAATGGATGAGGCGATGGTATATATACAGAAGATGTTGGAACAATTGCTTCGTAATGATCTGCACGTCTTTCAATGGGTTTAACAGCTTTTCCAGATGCTGTACAATGAACTACACTTAATGGCTCGCGTTCTATTTAAAAAAAGTTACATTAATATTTTTTAACAAAAAACCTTGTTACCTGAGTGTTGTTCTATTGCGGAAAGATTTCGCGTCCAAATTTCGTTTCCCTAATATTGGTATAAATAAATTGGCCGTGAAATGGCTATTGCAGTTGCAAATTCTATTTCGTCACTGGCATACGCGTTCAATGGCCCTTGCCGTTTGAGTTCTGCTGTTATGTTCCCGTCACGACACATTTCTTCGAAATATTCAACATTTTCAGCCATAGCCATCAGAGAAGCAAATCTAACAATACTGCTGTATTTCTCGTTTCCGAATAAGCAAATCGATAAGAATTGAACCAACAATTTCCATCCTCTGTTGTTACTAATTGTTTGAAATTATTGCGGCATTCTCTTGGTAATAATGCATTGATCGCCGGTCGCCTCAGGAGAGAAAACTACATAAAATTGATATTAAAGCCTAAAATGTGAAAATTCGAACATTAAAGTCGCCTCTCCATACAACTAGCATGTTTTGTCGCTCGTCTTCATATAATATTGTTAAGTTCTACAACTCCTTACCATCTTTATTTAAAAAATATCATCGTCTTCAAAATTTAATCAGTATCTTCACGTATTTTCTAAAGAACTGAATACCTTCTTAGACCAGTGGTCAGTTCAACAAATTGTTTTTGTTATAAACCTACAGGTAAACTGATAGTCGTGTCACTAAGACACTAAATTATTTCTATGGCATATAAGTCACTAAATTAAATTATCTTGATGGCATATATGTAATTATCTATTATATTAATTATTGTAACTAGGTTAAGTGGAAGAGCAGTAATTTTACCAAAATTACTGAACTTCGCCTTTTGTTATCTTGAATTGTAAACGTTGAAAGAATTGGAATTATTTATTTTGTGATAACAATAAAGACATTATTATTATTATTATTATTATATTTCGAAAACGGGTTGAGATATCGAAAAGCCAGTGGTGGATTCGGATTCAGGGGACAAAAATACATAGGAATCTGTATTCTGCCTTAACGGGAACCGTGCGACAGACACAGCGATCATAGTAACCACTTACTTTGTAAGTTTGGTTGATATGTCGAATGTGACTTACTACTATTCTTTTAAATCGCAAACGCTGAAACACATGAAATGCTCTAGGACACAGGTTCGTTGCCGAAAATTTCTTAATGGTGGTCTCCAGACTCGAAAGGTAATTACACCATAATGTGTGGTACCATCGGTAGC
>CALNHX010005314.1:0-109307 GCA_940337035.1 Agriotes lineatus | reverse complement strand
GCAGGAATCCAAGAAACTGCTAAAAAACAATGTTAAATCCCTATGTTCCAGTTTGAAAGTGGACACCCGGTATGTTAGTAGGTTAGATTTTGTTTCTTATTTGACACACACTGACGCAAAACTTAACCTGCAAATCTCGAATTTGACATAGACTCATATATTTAATAGTACTGTATTGCTAGCGCGTGTAAGTGGGGAGGTCACAGTGTAAGTGAGACAGACAACCAACTCGTTTACACACTTGGTGAGCTATGCGCAAGCGTCGTCCGCGAGGTGGGGAACTGGTCAAGTTAAAAATTTACTTCTAAAGGCGGAGTTCGAATTCTCAGGCATGCGCACGAGACGCGTAGTGTTCAGAGTGATACTATGTCGGCGCCCTAATGTTTTCACCCGTTCCCCAGACCCTACTAGCAATATACCGATGGGGCCACAATTATATATAACAGCAATAAGATAACATGAACAAGAAAATAACACGTATTGCTTGAGTAAGAAAGAGATAAACATAGTAGCAAATATTCGAGTAGGGCTGACGCGTATTTTAATTATGACAGATGTCAACCAAGCATGCCTACTAAAATAATTTTTTCTACGGTCACCTTTAAAACTGACTATTAAGCGCTCACTGTCAATGCGAAAAGTTAGCGATTCACACATTTTTTCCCTAGTAACCATTTTAGCATCGCAACCACGTAAACAATGTCTTAATGAAATAATCGCGTCACTTTATTTTACTTTACGCATCGCCATGGCTAACCTGATTATTAATTTAATTCGTCATTTTTCTGGAACTGGCTAAAATTATTGACAATTGCATCACGGTGCGCCATCATCACGCAACAGATTTATTGAGTTTGTGAGTTTTTGTGAAGTTGAAGATAGAATCTAAAGGTAATTGCACCCCGCCTGAAGTATTTGAAGCGACCCAGACAGCAACCAACGAGTGTTGTTGCCGGCCAAATCGCGCGGTCTTTATGAACGGCGGTACGACTTCATCAAATGGTGTGTATCGAAATTTCAATTATTTAACAATTTTGTTATTTATTTAGGACCGTAGAAAAAATTTTGTATGTATTTCGAGTGTAAAGAGCCATTTTGGTATTCGGTTGCTTTTTCGCGCCTCGCTACCGCTCGGCACGAAACTCGCATCCTCATACCAAAATGGCTCTCTTTACACACTAAATACATAAATATCTATTTCGTATGGTCATCTCTTTCTTACTCAAGCATTCTATTTTCTTGTTCATGTTATCTCATTGCTGTTATATACCGTGCGTCCACGAGACTACGCACCATGGTGCTGGCGTGATGCTAGTTTATTTTAAAGATCTACTCTTCCGGTAGGAATTGGTAGTCCAACGGTTGCTAAGCATTGACCATTAAAACTGAATTTGCAAGTAACAATAAAGTGCCTTCGAACGTTTTTGAATGGTCATGGCTATACAACGTATGAATAATATGTTGGTGGCACTGTAAATCTATATCAAATTCGAGGTTAGCAGGTTGGGTTTTGCGTCAGTCTGTGTCAAAACTGACGCAAAACCTAAGATGCTATCGTCGAATTTGACACCATACGTCAAGTTGAATACGACTAATTGTTTATTGCCATAGAGAAATAAATATAATAGAGTTTGTCATTAAGCTGTTTTCGTAAAAGCAAGAGCTGATCTTTGGGATAAATTAACGTTGCTCTGATTCCATGGTGCGAAACTCTGTGGACACATGGTATAATTATGGCCCCATCAGTATAAGTAAAAATATATGCATAGACTGACAATACACTTCAGTACTGCCAACTGATTCAAGCTATCCAAAGCCTGCTGCAATTCAGTTTTAAACAAATCACTGTATCTAACGTCACAAGTCGCCGAAATTTAAGGCCGTGGAAAAAATATTGTGTGCAAACTCGTGCTAAAAGTGTTTATGCACGAGACATGAAAATTATGAAACGAAGCCGAAGCACAAATAACTATTTTCTACGACCGTGTCAAAATGACAACTTTTTGCACAGTTTCTAGTGTCAAAAGTTACGTTTGTAGCACTCTTAATATTAGTGCCGGAATTACGTCTTTTTCGCACGTTGCCATTGGTGGAGTGTTTTAATACTATAGTAAAACACGCTTTGCCGTAAATTTGAATGTCAACATAACCTAGAATATCTAACACAATGTGACGGAAAAGAGTCACCGAACTAAGTTTTATATTTCTGTTACGATCGTAGAAAAAATAGCGTATGGTGCACGTGTATAAGTGCCATTAAAGCACTAGCGACGTTAAAAGCTCTTTGCGTCGTGCCCTCAACCTCGTCGCACGTGCTTTAAAGGCGTACTTATAGGCTAGGATCATAATACACTATTTTTCACGTCTTGGAAAAAGAACGGTTTTTACGATACCAAAATCGTGACAGAAATAATGAATTATTCCCTAGAGGAGAGAAATTTACCTAGGGAGTTTTTCATTATGACTGAAATACAGTGCCACCAACTGTAAAATTCAAAAATGTCGATAAATTAAGTTTTAAAAAACCTAGGTTTGTGACTTACACCTAGACTTACACCTAGACTTACACCTATACATACACCTATACTTACACCTAGACTTACACCAAGACGTACACCTATACAGTTTTAAATCTTCCTGCAATGTGAAAAAAATAGTATATGGAATTTGGAGAGACTGCTATTTTGCTTCAGTGCGCTAGATAACGTTAATAACTGTAATCTGTGTTCCGCTATCATGATTCACGAACTAAATTGATGCCAGTAACCCATTTTGGGCCCGAATTAATAGTCATCTTTACCCTTTTTACTTTGTGCGCTAGCTAATGTTAATAACTGTAATCTGTGTTCTGCTATCACGTTTCAAGCACTAAATTAATGTTAGTGACCTATTCTGGGCCCGAATTAATAGTCATATTTACCCTTTTTACTTTGTGCGCTAGCTAACGTTAATAACTGTAATCTGTGTTCCGCTATCATGATTCACGCACTAAATTGCGACTGTACATATATTCTGCCCCGTTTGGCTTTCGGGGTTCTGTTAAACGTGGGATCTAAAATCTGAATCTCGAGGCGCCCTATTATTTTGCAACACCCTGTATATATCGTCACGTTTGCCTCTGTAGTGCACCGTTTCTAGGACTACGCCCATCTCCCTGAGAGTATTAAGCCGTGGCTATTGGCCTGTTTTCGAGAATTCCAGGGCAAGTGTTGGCATTTCCCGGACATGATAAAACAAGTGGCACTCCCGTACCCTTAGGTGTCATTATACCATTTGATATTGTAACAGGCTTATTTTGGCTTTCCCAAACGTGGGGCTTTGTTTGATATTCTCGTTAGGCAGTGAAAAAAAGGCCAAAAAGCTTACCGAAGCAAGCAGGGAAAGCCAAGGCTTCTCATCCTTTGAGAAAAACCACGGCTAAGTCCCAGCGAGCAACGGAGCCGAAGCCGCCTAATAGGGAGAACCAGGTTGTAATCAGGTCTGACCGACCAGATGGCCAGGTTCTCCCAAAGAAAGCTGAGGCAATTAGAGCGAACATAGTTGCCGAGATGTTCAGTGCCATGGCAGGCCCCGAAGGGGGTCCCCAGGGGCCAGAACTCCGGTTTAGGAACTCAGGACTAGTGGAACCAGGCTGGTTTTTAGTCACTGCCCAGGACGACACCTCAGCAAGATGGCTGGAGGGCTGGACACCTCTCAGTGCCGAGAGAGTCACCTTTGCCCCCAACAAGGGCATCGGAGGCACCATGGCCAGAGAAGGTGGGTTTCTGGCTCAGAAGCCAAGAGGAGGTTGACCTGGAAAAGCTGAGGCAGATGCTTTCCATGCAGAACCGCTCACTAAGAGTGGAGCAATGGAGGCATGTTCAGACGACAGGAGGACCAAGAGGGTGGTTCTTGACCTTCATGGTCAGCGGAGATACTGTCCGAACTCTGGAGGAGTCTGGGTGGCAGCTCTACTACCAGTTGGTTACTCTCGCAGTGCGAAGGGTGCCGATGTGGAGTGGAGCAGTCCGCCAGGACTCTTCTGAGGCCGGCGTGTCAAAGCAGGCCAAGAAGGACAACTGAAAGGACCACAGCCCCCGCACCATTAACTCCCTATAATGGATGTACTGCGGGTAAGTCAGATCAATCTTCAGCACAGTAGGGGCGCTACGGCAGAGCTGATGAGCGCCCTAACTGGCAGGAGAGAAATAGTCCTCATTCAAGAACCGTATGTTTACAGGAATAAGGTCAGGGGACTGAGGATGGCCAACTACGATGTAGTGGTTGGCGAGGAAGTAAACGATCGACCCAGGACCTGTATCATGGTGTCCAGGGATCTCAGCATGGTACCACTACCGCAGCTGGGAACCAAGGACCTCACTGCAGCGGTTCTGGAGTATCAGGTAGGTGGTAGAAACCATAAGGTAGTAGTAGGAAGCGCCTATTTTCCCTCGGATGACGCGCGTATACCTACGGAGGAATTCGAACGCTTAATATCGTTTGCAAGAGTTAAAGGTCTTCCGGTAATTGTCGGATGTGACGCCAATGCACATCATTCGGTGTGGGGGAGCTCAGACATTAACCCTCGGGGCGAAACCCTACTAGAATATTTGGCGTCCACGGATCTTGAGATAATGAACAAAGGTACAGAGCCCACCTTTGTCAATAGCATTCGAAAGGAGGTAATTGACATTACAGTCTCCTCTAGGTGTTTTTCAATCAATATTGAAAACTGGAAAGTGACGTCGGATATCGTGACATCAGATCATCGTATGATCAGAATGGAAATGAATTCCGACAAGCCTCTGGAAATTCCCTACCGGAACCCCAGGGCAACAGACTGGTAAAGCTATCGTTCCAATCTCGTTCGCCAAGGAGGCCAACCAGAGGAAGGTATATGCACAAAAGAACAATTAAGTAAAGACGTAGAGCAACTGGCAAGTAAAATTGTCTCAGCTTATGAGGAGGCTTGTCCTCTCAGGGAGGCTCGAGTTTGTAGGGTACCATGGTGGACCGGCACTCTAGCCGATCTGCGCAAGGAATCCAGGCGAATCTTTAATCGAGCTATCAGAGAAGGGACACAGGCCTCATGGGACACTTTCAAAATGGCCAGGAATAGGTTTAAAAATGAGTTAAGGCGCAGCAAAAGATCTAGCTGGCAGAAATACTGTGCAGAGTTAAACTCAGTATCAGACTCTGCTAGACTGATGAAAATCTTAAGCCGCGAAACTAGTCAAACAGTAGGGGCGCTAAAAAAGGCCGATGGGATGTGGACAACATCCAGAGAGGAGTCGTTACAACACCTCCTGGAAGTCCACTTTCCAGGAGACGGCGCCATCCAGTTAGCACTCATAGCGGAACAGGAACCAGTTTCTATAGAGAACTGGCAGTTCGCTGAGGGAATTATAACGGAAGGTGCAGTCACATGGGCAGTACAGGAGTTTGATCCCTTTAAGTCGCCGGGGCCAGGTGGGATCTTCCCAGCATTGCTTCAGAAAGGCCTGGATATCCTTCTTCCACATATAGTAAGGGTATATAGGGCCAGCGTAGGAATGGGATGGGTCTCAGAACAGTGGAAGGCAGCCAGAGTGGTCTTTATTCCCAAGACGGGAAGGGAGGACTACACAACTGCCAAATCATTTAGGCCCATTAGTCTTACATCCTTTCTTTTAAAGACCTTGGAAAGGACCATTGATAGGCATCTAACGGAAAGGGTAATAAGAACACACCCATTCCACAGGAATCAGCACGCATACAGACGTGGAAGATCGACCGAAACTGCACTCCACGCTGTCGTGCACAAGATCGAAAGGGCACTACACTATAAGGAAGTGGCCCTTGCAGTACTTTTTGACATTGAAGGCGCATTTGACAAGGCAAGAACGGCTACAATATGTCAAGCCTTACAGGCCAGGGAAACCCCTCCCGTTCTGGACAGTTGGGTGAGAACAGCACTGGAGCAAAGAACCGTGACAGCAAACCTAGGGGACTGTTCAGTGAGGGCCAGGGTGACGGGAGGTTGCCCGCAAGGCAGTTTCCTCTCACCTCACCTGTGGTGTTTTATAATGGACGGTCTACTGGGATGCCTAACGGAAGAGGGCTTCTATGCACAAGCATACGCAGACGATAGACTGGTACTTGTTACTGGCAGGTTCCTAAACATCGTTTGCGAT
The DNA here is from genome assembly GCA_940337035.1 of Agriotes lineatus. Classification (NCBI taxonomy): domain Eukaryota; kingdom Metazoa; phylum Arthropoda; class Insecta; order Coleoptera; family Elateridae; genus Agriotes; species Agriotes lineatus. The sequence goes on along the minus strand of CALNHX010005314.1, from coordinate 103,155 downwards.
AGAATGCAGGTAGCTTGCAGGATTATTGAAAGATGGTGTGAAGAGAAAGGTCTGTCGGTAAACCCACTAAAGACTGAGATCATTCTCTTCACAAAAAGACGAAAACTTCAGGGTCTGAGGATACCCATTATGTACGGAAGACCACTTGCATTAGTGCAAGAGGTCAAGTACCTGGGGGTAATCCTCGACAGCAAATTAAGTTGGAGGTCGCATGTCGACAGGACGATGAAGAAGTCGACAACGACCTTATGGCAGTTGCGCAGAGTTATAGGCAAGAACTGGGGGATAAACCCCAAGATTCTGCACTGGCTCTACACATTGGTAGTAAGGCCAAGAGTTCAGTACGGCTCAGTGGTCTGGTGGCCTAGTGTAGAGCGCCCCAGTATTTCCGTAAGATTGGCAAAGGTCCAACGACTAGCCTGTCTGGGAATTACAGGGGCAATGAGGACAACCCCAACAGCCGCACTGGAGGTAATATTGGGACTCCCGGGCCTCGACACTTGGATAAAGAGAGAGGCCATGGCTACCCACCTCAGAATGCGGGATACGGGGCTATGGAATGACCAGGGAGTTCGCACGGGCCATGCTAGGATCGCCGACATGGCTGCTAGAGAGATACCTCTATCAGCCTACAGGGTAACCGAAGCAGAGGACCGGCTAAGGTTAGAAAAAGGATTCTCTCTCACTATCCCAACAAGAGAACAGTGAGAGCAAAAAAGGGTTAAGTTCCAGTCGAATGCCTTGATATGCTACACGGATGGTTCTCGAGTGGCGAAAAGGCAATCCTCTGGAGCAGGAATTTATATGGAAGGCCGGGGGGTGCAAGAAAGCTATGTTTTAGGAAGATTTACCACGGTATTCCAAGCAGAAGTTTATGCCATCCTATTGGTGGCAACAAGGAACGAGGTTAGGATATCCCCAGAGCAAAAAATCTATATTTGCTCCGACAGCCAAGCCGCACTAAAAGCAATCTTTTCAGCCAGGACAAGATCAGCTCTTGTCCAGGAATGTGGAGATGCTTTAGCCGAATTGGCAAGGGAAAAGGACGTCGAGCTCATCTGGGTCCCGGGACACACGGGGGTCCAAGGCAACGAGAAGGCGGACGAACTAGCCAAACTTGGAGCTGGGGAAACTTGTTTTGGACCGGAACCTTTTTTGGGTATAACAAGGCAGCAGGTCTCAGCAGCCCTAACCGGGTGGGCCTACAAGACCAGCGAGGAAAAGTGGAAAGGATGCAGGGGCTGTCGTCAGGCAAAGTACCACATAGCGGGATTTGATTCAAAGACATCGGTCTGGCTAATGGGAAGGAGCCGAAGAACCACAAATCTTTTGATAGGGATCTTGACAAGCCACTGTAAACTAAAGAGACACCTAACACTGATAGGAGTGAAGGAAGATCCCATCTGCCCAAGATGTGGGAGGGACGAGGAAACGTCCCTTCACTACTTGGGAGAATGCGAAGCGTACCAGCGACTGAGGTATAGAACCTTTGGAGCACCTACGCTTCGAATAGAAGAATTGAACTCCCTATCCTGGGCCAAAATTCTGATCTTCATTAGAAAATCAGGAAGGTTTAAGCAGGGAGAAGAGCCCATCGAAGAGAACGATAATGAAGGCGGTTGAGAGGATGGCATGGGGTTGGCAAAAAGGGCCTATGGTGGCCTACTTGCTAGATTTCGGTCTCCCCACAACTACTACTACTACTACTACTACACCTAGACTTACACCTATACATACACCTATACTTACACCTAGACTTACACCAAGACGTACACCTATACTGACACCTACACTTACACCTATACAGTTTTAAATCTTCCTGCAATGTGAAAAAAATAGTATATGGAATTTGGAGAGACTGCTATTTTGCTTCAGTGCGCTAGATAACGTTAATAACTGTAATCTGTGTTCCGCTATCATTATTCACGCACTAAATTAATGCCAGTAACCCATTTTGGGCCAGAATTAATAGTCATGTTTACCCTTTTTACTTTGTGCGCTAGCTAATGTTAATAACTGTAATCTGTGTTCTGCTATCACGTTTCAAGCACTAAATTAATGTTAGTGACCTATTCTGGGCCCGAATTAATAGTCATATTTACCCTTTTTACTTTGTGCGCTAGCTAACGTTAATAACTGTAATCTGTGTTCCGCTATCATGATTCACGCACTAAATTGCGACTGTACATATATTCTGCCCCGTTTGGCTTTCGGGGTTCTGTTAAACGTGGGATCTAAAATCTGAATCTCGAGGCGCCCTATTATTTTGCAACACCCTGTATATATCGTCACGTTTGCCTCTGTAGTGCACCGTTTCTAGGACTACGCCCATCTCCCTGAGAGTATTAAGCCGTGGCTATTGGCCTGTTTTCGGGAATTCCAGGGCAAGTGTTGGCATTTCCCGGACATGATAAAACAAGTGGCACTCCCGTACCCTTAGGTGTCATTATACCATTTGATATTGTAACAGGCTTATTTTGGCTTTCCCAAACGTGGGGCTTGGTTTGATATTCTCGTTAGATCCATCCGTCGGCTGCCTTAATTTTGGCAGCCCAACGTCTGGGGTCTTGTGTGGTCGTTAAAAACCTTTTGGTTTTGTTTGTTTGATTTGCTCGTTAAGGCGCGTTGTAGCCTTCATTTTGGCTATCCCATTTGTTTTCTCGTATTTTCTATTTGTCTTTTCTTGTTTTTAGTTTGTTTTCATTTGTTTTCTTTATCGACGTTTTCTCTTTTTCTATTTGTTTTTTCCAGTTTAATCATGTTTTCTATTTGTTATTTCCAGTTTTCTCTTGTTTCCTATTTGTTTTTCCACTTTTATCTTGTTTTCTATTTGTGTTTTTCCAAATTTTCTATTTGTTTTTTCCAGATTTCTCTTGTTTTCTGTTTGTTTTCTCCAGTGTTCTCTTGTTTTCTATTTGGTTTTTTTAGTTTTCTTCCGTTTTCGTTTTGAACTGACGAATAACCTCGATAAAATTAGATTAAGGTTATCCAGCGCGTGCGCTAACGATCGAACACGATAGTATACGAGCTACCGTTTCGTTTTTTGTTGTCGTGATCCGTCTTTCTTTGCGTTGAAAATATGGTGTTAAAGTTGCATATCGAACGTCTGCTCCGCGCGGAAGGGGAATACGAATTGAGAATCATAGGCCACGACACTACCGGTACGGTTACCTTGTTGCCCTCCCGTCTGCGCAATGTACTAGAAGAGGAAGGACGTGCAGAAAAGCTACGCGACCAGGATGCCCTTATAGCTTCGAGGAGGATGTTACGGCGGTGTCAACGTTAATTACCGAATTAGAAAAAAAAATACAGAGGTATCTAGTGAACCCAACTAAAGAATTAACGGCTAAGATCGTAACCAAATTTTTTCACGGAATGAGCCGGCTTACTATCTCACTAATAGCTCACCAGAAACGGAGGAGGAGCGAGCTCAAAAAGATAAGGCATTTGCGGAGTTGTCTTTTATGCGTTCGACGTATGAGCTTAAGCAGATCAAATTAGGAACTTCTACGGCTACTGTTGGGGAGGAAGTTACCGGACCTTCGACTTCCGGCTTCACGTCTAATATTAGTCACAGCAGTACCGTGCCCTTAGTAACGGCACCTATTACTACCGTCGTGACGACGACTGTCGCCCTAACTATTGTAACAACGTCGGCTCCGAGTCCCGTCCCGTCGACGTCGTGTACGATTTCGTTCAAAGCGACCCCTGTTTCGAAATGGAACGTACAATTTTCGGCCACCCGATACGCCTATCGGTCAACACTTTCATCGAGCGTGTTAAAAAACTAAGAGTAGCCAGAAACCTCACTGAAGAGGAGTTATTTACGCAGGCCATCGATCTGTTTTCGGGCAACGCGTTATTGTGGTACCGCGCTAATAGAACGACTCCTAGCGATTGGCAGCAGCTAGCCGATTTGTTGCGTTTGGAGTTCCAACCTGCGAATGATGACGAACGATTATTAGATGAGATTAAACGTCGCCCTACGGAGACAATGGGCATTTATATTGCAATCATGCGTACTAGATTAGATTAGATTAGATTTCACGACTGCATTTTGCTGGCATGCGCACGTCAGCCCTTAGGGCTTTTTGTACTGTCGGGAGTTTTCAAGTTAGCAAGCCGACATCCGTATCTTTTACTAGACTTGCAATGTCCCCTACTAGCTTGCGGTTGTCAATAGAGTTAAGGCTCCAATCGAGTTGGTGTCTTTTACGCTCTAATGCTGGGCATTCAAAGAGGATATGATAGGCTGTTTCATCATCCTCTTGGCATAGTCTGCAAACAGGTTCATCTCTATAGATATTGATCCTGTGCATAAATTCTCTGAATGCTCCAGTGCCTGTTAGTAGACTGACTACTTGCTTGATTCGAGTTCTGTTCAGTCTCAACAGGGTTTTGGTGGTATGTGGATTCGGAGTATTTAGCAATCTTTTGCAGTGTGTTGCTTGATTGTAGTTTCTCCACCTTAGTTGGTGTGCGGTATTGACCCATTCATTAATGGCTGAGCGGGCTTGGTTTTTCTGAATGCTTAGACCAGGTTCTGGACCGGTCATTGCATTACGGGCTGCTTCTTTTGCGAGCTTGTCCGCCTTTTCGTTTCCTTCAATACCTTGGTGACCTGGGATCCAGCATAATTTTACTGTATTTCCCTGGCTTAAAGTTTGAAGTTTGGATTTGCATTCCTTGACCAGTCTCGATGAAGTACTGAAAGCGTTTAACGCTTTCAATGCTGCCTGACTGTCTGAGAGAATGTGTATGTCTCGATTGAGCAGCTTCTTTTCTATGCTGATGTTTGCGCATACGTTAATAGCTTGTACTTCAGCCTGAAAGATGTTACAAAACTTTCCTAGACTGACTTTTTCGTTGGTTCTAGGATTGGTACTGTACACACCGGAACCTGTACCCCCTTCAAACTTAGATCCATCAGTGTAAAAAATGATGTTCTTATTTGTTGGAGTTGGTAGTTGGTCCGGATTCCAACTTGTGTGTACAGTAAAGTTCTTTTCAAAGTCATAGGCTTTGATTATAAGATCAGAACCCATTTCTAATATTGGGTTGTTGATGTGTGACATGATCTTGCCATGTCCTAGATTATTAGCTGTGGTCATCCAGTGCCCTGTACTTTGTAATCTGTAGGCTGCCATTCTGGCTTCACCTTCCAAGAAGATGTGCAGAGGTGGCATATTTAAAATAGCATTCAGTGCTTGTCCTGAGGTGCCTTTAAAAGCTCCAGTGATGCACCGATTAGCTAGATATTGTATTCTGCTGATTTTGTGGATCGCAGTTGCTTGTTTTATTTTGGGCCACCAGGCGATTATTCCATATGAAATTATTGGTCGAACCATGGTTTTGTACAGCCAGAGGGTCAGTTCCGGTTTGAGCCCCCACGTACTACCTATGGCTCTTTTTCCAATAACTAGTGTTTGTATGCACCTGGTGATTGTTTTGTCTAAGTGGGAGTTCCAAGTTAGTTTGGAATCGATGGTTAGACCTAAGTACTTAACCTCGTTCTCCCAGTTGACATTTGTCTCAAACAGTTTTATGTTCATTCTGTTTGTGATGTTCTTTCTACGAGTGAAAGCGACGAGAGTGGCTTTGCTGGGATTAATTCTAAGATTATTCTCTAGACACCACTCTTCGGTTATCTTTAGTGCTGATTTCATTACATTGTCTACGGTTCTTTGGTATTTACCTTGAATCAGTATGACAATGTCATCAGCGTATCCTTGAGTGTAGTAGCCTTTGTTATTGAGTTGGATCAGCAGTTCATCAACTGTGAGGCACCACAGGAGTGGAGAAAGAACTCCTCCCTGTGGACATCCCCTTGTCGCCTGCACTGTCTTTTCCTTGTCAAATAACTTGACCTTTACAACTCTGGTGTTGAGCATTGCCATAGTCCATCTTATCGTGGTGTTATCGATCTGATGGTTTGTCATTGCTCTTTCAATAGAGTGGTAGGAGGTGTTGTCGAAGGCACCTTCTATGTCTAGAAATGCTCCGACTGCATACTCCTTGTACTCCAAGGTTCTCTCAATTTTCCCCACTAGTTGGTGTAGGGCGGTTTCACATGACTTCCCTGTTTGGTAAGCATGTTGATATTTGTGAATCGGGAGTGAAGTTAGGGCTTCCTCCCTCCAGTATCTGTCTACTAATCTTTCCAACGTTTTAAGGAGGAATGACGTTAGGCTGATAGGTCTGTAAGATTTAGCTTCTGCATAGCTGCTCTTACCAGGCTTAGGGATAAATACTACTTTAGTCACTCTCCAGGATTGGGGAATGTAACCCAAGGCAAGACTTGCTTGGAACATGTCTTTGAGTGGGTTCAGCAGTATATCTATCCCTTTCTGCAGCATTACGGGTTGTATGCCGTCGTTTCCAGCAGATTTGAAAGGACTGAAGAGGCTAGTTGCCCATCTAATCCTTTCTTTGCTGACTATTCTCTTAGCTGTTTCCCAGTCTTCCCTCCTAGGGGTATGATTGGGTTCAGCCAGAGTGGGTTGTTCCACTGCTCCGGGTAGGTGAGTTTTTATCAAAAGAGATAAAGTCTCCTCTTCCGTTGTAGTGTATTCTCCGCTTTCTTTTTTAAGAGTGCCTACTGGGTTCATGGCTTGCTTTGAGATGATTTTGTGGAGTCTAGCTGTGGATCGCGTGGTCTCCACCTCCTGGCAAAACTTTTCCAGGCTGCTATCTTAGCTGCCTTGATCTTTTTGCCATAGTCTGTGAGAGCCTTGTGATAGTTCTCCCAGTTATTTGTGGCTTTAGACCTGTTAAACAGACGTCTGACTTCTTGTCTGGTCTTTTCTAGGTCTTTATTCCACCAATTTGTGTGTTTTTTGCTCTTTGCTGACTTGGGTCTATTAGAGGACAGCTACTCTGAAAGGAGTTAATCATGGCCTCTTTTAACTGGTCAGCATTTGAGTCTAAAACTACTTTATTGAAAGATCTGAACTTTAGGTGTTCTATCTTCTCTTGTAGTTTTTGTTTATATAGGTCCCAGTCTGTCTTTCTTGGGTTGTAGTAAACTCTTTGGCTTACTTCCCGTTGAGACAGTTCAAAGGTTATATAATTGTGGTCAGATAGTGATGGTTCGTCTGAAACTTGCCATTTATTCACTGATTGACTAATTCTCGTTGTGGTTATGGTAATATCTATAACTTCATGTCTATTAGTGTTATAAAAGGTTGGAGTGTTACCTTTATTGACTACTACTAGATTGTTAGTTAAGATAAATTCTAAAAGTGACTCACCTCTTATGTTGCAGTTGGTGCTGCCCCAAATGGTGTGGTGCGAATTTGCGTCGCAGCCTAGGATGAGGTCTAGATCGTCTTGGGAGGCAGATGATACTAGGTTCTCTAGTTCCTCGCTAGGCGGTGGGTCCCTGGAATCGGATGGAAGGTAGACGGAGCTTATAATGGCTTGGTCACAACCTTCATCGTTATTCCATTTTATTTTAATTGTGGTTATGTCTCTAGAACAGAATTCCATTAGTGGTAAACAGTCTAGATTATTTCTTATAAGTATGCATGTTCTAGGACTTGCATGATTATAAATAAGCTTACCTTTAGCACCCCCTAATCCACGGACTTGTCCCTTAACTATCCATGGTTCTTGGATCAGTGCTAAATCGATGTCATCTGCTAGCAGCTTTCTGCTTAGATTTGCAGTGGCTGCTTTGCAGTGGTGGAGGTTAATTTGCACTACTTTCAGGTTCTTCTTTCCTATCCTTGGAGCGGATAAGGAAAGTGACCTTGTTGAGGCCTAGGTGCGCTACACAGTTGATGGATGTTAGTGCTTGTTTTGCTCTGTCATCTATTATTGCTGCGAACGTTCTACCGCCATCTTCTAGTGGAGTGACGTTGAGTATTCTCCAGGTATCGGTTTGGAGATCTGCCTTCCGTTTGTTCTGTTTTCCGATCAAACGGAGAATAACCTCGGGTTTCTGTTTGTCGTACCACTTGGGGACGTTGAACACTACCCGGACGGAGTTAATAACTTTTGCCCGCTCTTTTACCTCTAGCTTGGCATTGGTCCACGGGTGCAGCTTAGGTACTTGCTCACTTAACCAGTGTTTTGTGAGTTCGTCCTTGCACGCAACCACGTATGTACCAGCTTCGAGATAGTGGCTGGTAAAGAGAGGTGTGTTCTCTTCTTCTTCCATCTGGAAGATGAGATTTATCAGACTGTCTCTGACTAGGTCACCTTGTTCCTTTGTCAGTTTGACGTCTGGATATGCAGCAGGGTAGATGGCAATCTTCACCGTAGTGGCTGCCTCAGCAAAATCAAGCTTGCTGGTGCCTGCCTTTGGTGAGGTCGGCTTGTCTACTTTCTGCCTGGGCCTCTTTTTGGCGTTTGCCAGGGAGGGAGTGGCTTCGTCAGAGCGTTGCCTCTTTTGTCCCTGGTTGGTTGCAGGTTTTTCAGATTTCGAAGCTGGGTCTGCTGCCCTCTTCTTCTCCATCTTTTGCTTTCTTTTAAAGTTTGGGTCGTACTTAATGCCCTTGGCTTCGCAGGCTCGCTTGGCGCGTTCTCTGCGTTCCTTGGCTGTAAGTTGGACCTTTTTGAGGGACACTTTGCGTACTATGTTTTCGCGTTTGACTGAAGCAGTACCTGAGGAGAAGCAGATGCGCATTTTTCTGCACAATATTTCGCCATTATGCCAGATCCATTTATGACTGACGGAAGTTCGGTCGATCAGCAAACTAGCGCAGTACGGATGCAAAATTGAAGAACGGCGTTACGCTATTGAAACTTATGTACCGCCATCTAGAAAGAAGTCTGACTTAGAAACGGACTTAGCGTATGTCAAAGTCGCGCCTGTCGCGGAAACGTGCCCAGTTGATGCTGTCGAAACACCTCACGCTACTACTCCCGAAAGGAGGATTAGAGAACCAGGGCCAACGTCGAGTATGCGGTGTTGGAATTGTAGCGAATCAGGCCATAGAGTCAGTAGGTGTCCGCGCCCTCGCGGTAAGAAATTCTTCTATCGTTGTGGTAAACCCGAAGTAACCGTGAACACTTGTCCTCGTTGTCGATCAGGAAGTAGGAGACAAGAAAACGGCCCCGCGAGACGCTGAATGGTCGAGCAGTGCCCTCGCGCGTATTTTGTAATTCGACTAAATTTATGAAGGAACTTATCGATGAGCGCGAGACTAAATTTGTTAAGAACAAAATCATCTTAGACTATGTGCTAGAAAGGTTAGTTGAAATCATGGGTTTCGGTTCGGTTTAGGGACAATTTATTTAAGGATCCGTTTGAATGAAAGGGTTGTAACTATCGACGTCTTGATAGTCCTGGAGGTTCCACACTCCCTGATTTTAGGAATAGACTTTTGGAAGTCCGTAGGAATAGTACCTGATGTATTCCGAGGGAAGTGGGAATTCTCAAAACCTAGTTTGGCGACCATTGATACCCCTACCGGCAACTTGCAATCAAATTTTAACCTAAATCCAGACCAACGAAGTCAGTTAAACACTTTCGTTAACCGACATTTTACGACCACCAATCCAGAACTCGGTTGCGCTAAGTATGTCAAACATAAAACCACCGCAACACCTATTAAACAGAGGTACTACCCAGTTTCTCCCACGATGCAAGCGTACATCAATGGTTAAATTAGACAGTATGCTCAAGTCAGGCGTCGTGGAACGATCTCGTTTGCCTGGTCGAGCACCATTCTATTAGTTAAGAAAAAATATGGATTATACCAGTTCTACGTTGATTTTCGCAAACTAAACAGCGTCACCAAAAAGGACGCATACCCGATACTCTACGTGTCATCGATTCTGGGCCGCTTACGTGATGCCCGATTTATAACTTCTCTTGATATCAAATCCGAGTACTGGCACATCGACATGGACGACCAGTCCAAGGAGTTAACTCTTTACGTACCTGGACGCGGTTTGTTTCAGTTCACCCGAGTGCCCTTTGGGTTACATAACGCGTCAGCGACTTGGAAGCGGTTTGTCGACCATGTTGTGGGTCCCGAATTGGAGCCCTACGTTTTCGTCTATTTGGATGACGTAATTATTTGTACTCCGTCTTTCCAAAAACACGTCGAAATTCGTTTAACGTTAGGATGTGATAAATGTAATTTTTGACAACCGGAGTTACGCTACCTGGGCTATGTCGTCAACGCCCAAGGATTTTCAGGCAACAACGATGAAGTATCAGCCATTCTCAACCTACCGCAACCTAAGAACGTCTCGGAGATACATCGAATATTCGGCATGGTATCGTGGTACCGACGTTTCTTCCCGAATTTTTCAGCCATCTCTCCTCTGATCTCACTTTTGAAGAAGTTACAAAGGTTCAAGTGGAGTGTTAGTATCGGTGTCTTACTGACCCAAACCGTCGATGACCAGGAACAGGTCATGTGTTACATTAGTCGGACCCTTACGAAACCCGAGCGTAGTTTCTCGGTCACGAAACGCGAGTGCTTGGCCGTCCTTTGGGCCATAGAAAAACTGCGCCCCTATTTAGAGGATACCCATTTTACGGTCATTACCGACCACCACTCACTGATTTTGGGGGGTAAGGGGTGGCGACAACATCCAGTCACCCAAGCGTCAACCTCACCTGCACGTGGTACCCCCTGCTAGACAACGAACGAGGCCCTGGCGACCGAATATTGGCGGTATAACCATAAGCATGTCTGGATGTTATAGATGGCAGCCCCATCACCAGAATCGGCTGATGGGCTAATCACCCGTATAGCTTAAATTAACTGATTAAAGAATCCGAAACAGTGAATAGCCGGACGGACCCTACGATGACAACCTTTGGCGCTAAAATACGGACAAGAATTGGAACTTGGAATGTGAGAACCCTAGCAGAATCCAGCAGACTACACCAAGTAATTAAAGAAATGAAATCATACAACATTGAAATACTAGGACTCAGCGAAACGCGATGGAATACTTCTGGAGAAACAACATTAAATGGGGTAAGCTTTCTCTACTCAGGCAGAGAAAACGAAAATGACGTCCACCAAGAGGGAGTGGGACTATTGCTAAGTAAAAGAGCAAAAGCCAGCTTAATTGCATGGGAGCCAATTTCAGAACGAATAATATGGGCCCGTTTTAGATCGAAAGTACGAAACATCACTATCATACAGTGCTACGCGCCGACAGAAGTAGACGACTACGAAAACAAGGAAGCCTTCTACTACAAACTATCCAACACCATCCAAAAAGTCAAAAAACAAGATATAATTATTGTAATGGGTGATATAAATGCCAAAGTGGGAAACGAAAACGAAGGGATTGAGAGAATTATAGGTACCCACGGACTTGGTATAAGAAACGAAAATGGCGAAATGTTTATAGACTTATGTAGCCAACATGAACTAGTTATTGGGGGCACAATTTTCCCCCACAAACAATGCCATAAATACACCTGGACATCACCAGATGGCATCACCAAGAACCAGATTGATCATATAGCAATTAGTGGAAGATGGAGAAAATCGCTACTTGACGTGAGAAACAAAAGAGGAGCAGACATAGATAGCGATCATCACCTAGTAATCGGCGAGATTAAATTAAAAATCGCTATACCCAAGAAAAACACCAGAAAAACACCTAGAGTCTACGACGTAGCAAAACTCGAAGACGAAAATAAAAGACACAACTTTATAACAACACTACGAGACAAACACAATGCCCTAAACAATACGATCGAAGATATAAACGAGAGATGGACTGAAATAAAGGAAATATTTAATAAAACATGCGAGGAAACCATAGGGCACAAACAACAGGGAAAGAAACCATGGATATCTGATGAAAGCTGGCAAAAGATACAAGAGCGGAAAGACCTTCAACAAAAGCTAAACTCCGAAACTAACGCAACTAAACTAAGGGAGTTTAGGCAAAACTACGCAGAAAAAAGACTAGAAATAAAGCGAAGCGTACGCAGAGACAAGAGAAGGTGGGCAAACAAACTAGCAGAACAAGCAGAAACAGCTGCCCGAACAAACAATATGAGAGAGCTATACAACACTACCAGACAGCTCGCAAACCGAAACATACGAAAAACACAACTTATTAAAAACAGAGAGGGGAAGCTATTGACAACCACAGAAGACCAACTAAGTAGATGGAAAGAGCATTTCCAACAAGTACTAAACCCCAATGACGGAAATAATCAAGAAGGTATGATAAATAACGAGAACAATGAAGAAGAACACATACAAGAAGAAGCTGAAATGAGAATCAATGTAAACGCTCCTACACAAATAGAAATAAAAAATGCTATAAAAGCTATGAAAAATGGAAAAGCGGCAGGAATTGATAGTATACCCTCAGAAATCCTTAAAGTAGACATCCAAACCTCAGTAAACATTCTCCACCCCTTACTAACAAAAATATGGGAAAGCGAAACCATACCAGATGAATGGAACCAGGGAGTTCTAATAAAAATACCAAAAAAGGGAAACCTTACTGAATGTAGTAACTGGCGTGGAATAACTCTACTAAACGTTGCCTCAAAAATTTTTACGAAAATACTTCTCAACCGTTTTCAAGAATGCCTAGAACGCACCATAATGAGCGAACAAGCGGGGTTCAGACCAAATAGGGCATGCATAGATCACATTAACACAATAAGAACCATAATTGAACAAAGCCTAGAATGGAGAACAAGTGCCTACTTAGTATTTATAGATTTTGAAAAGGCCTTCGACCGACTAGAAAGAAGAACCATTTGGAAAACACTAAGAGAAAGAGGAGTCCCAGAAAAAATAATTCGCCTAATAAAATTACTGTACGAAAACTACAAGTGCAGAATTAAACATGATGGGCAACTAACAGATCCAATAGATGTAAAATGTGGCGTAAAACAGGGGTGCTTACTATCACCGTTACTTTTTATACTGACCCTAGACGACATCATGAAAAGGTCACAAACAGAAATCAATCGGGTATACAATGGGGATTAAACAGAAAACTAAGTCACCTAGATTATGCAGATGACATTGTATTAATAAATCATACCTTAAACGATACGTCTAGAACTCTTGAAAAACTCCAAACTGAAGCAGAAAAAGCAGGGCTAAAAATAAATAAGTTAAAAACTGTAGAAATGAGAATCGGGAGGACATCAAACCAAAGACTAAACATCGAAAACACACAAATAAAACAAGAAGAAAGTTTTTGTTATTTAGGGTCCATGTTAACAACAAATGGCGGATGCGAACTTGACGTGAAAACAAGGTTAAATAAAGCCAAAGGTGCTTTCCAAACACTGTCAGCTGTATGGAATTCTACGCAGTACTCAAGGAAAACCAAGTTACGCATTTTTAACACAAACGTAAAGTCAGTACTCTTGTACGGATGTGAGTCATGGCTCGTCACTAAAACCCTTACCAACAAAATACAAGTCTTTGTCAACCGTTGTCTAAGACGCATTCTCAGAGTTAGGTGGCCTGAAATCATATCAAATATAGAACTATGGGAACTTGCAAAAGAAAAACCGATAGAAAAACAAATAAAAAGAAGAAAATGGAATTGGATCGGCCATACATTACGCAGAGAAGACGACAATATAGCCAAAGCGGCCCTGGAATGGAATCCGCAAGGATCTCGCAAAGTAGGACGTCCGAAGACAACATGGCGCAGATCCATAAGAAGCGAAGCAAAAGAAACGGGAAAAGAATGGCGGGAACTCAAACTGGTAGCCAGAAATAGGACCCGATGGAAAAACACTGTGGAAGCCCTATGCTCCTAAAAAGGAGTTAAAGGATCTATATATATATATACTCACTGATTTGGCTTAACAACCTCAAGGAACCCACGGGAAGACTCGCCCGTTGGGCTGTTCGTATTCAACAGTACGATTTCACCATTACGTACCGGAAGTGAAAGGACCACGTTGTCCCGGATACGCCCATTACCATGCGCAGGCCAACCCAGTAGAACGCGTCAATCGAGTTTTAAAAACTATGTTTGCGTCGTACGTAAAAGACAACCACCGAGAGTGGGATAAATATTTAAAGAAAGTTGCTTGCGCCGTGCGTACCGCAGTACACGAAGTTACCAGAATGACCCTATATTTAGCGAATTTTGGTAGAGAGATACAATTGGAGGGGACACGGGCGAGCGACCCCGAGGAAGTAAATGGTTCGGACCAGATCCGAGTAGAGAATCGCGAAGATTTATTGCGACGAACTCCCGCGTTAAGATCCGTGTATGAAGTCATTGTCAAACGATTGGACGCTGCGTACAAGGCCTCGAAGGCTGCGTACGACTTGTGAAGGCGTCCCACCTATTTTGCCGATACCGTATAGTGCCGCAATTACGTACTTTCCGATGCGGCTATAGTATATTGTGCACCGAGAGCGAAAACGGGCGTTTGCGCGCCACGTATAAAGTTGAGGTTTATACAAGGCGCAATCGCCCGTATCGTCTCGAGGTACACATACTATTTTCTTTCTCAGCGGAGCGAACGCGAGAGTTTGCGCAGCGGGCATTTTCGATCCTTCCAAGAGGAGCGAAAACGAGCGTATTCGCTCCGCTGCCACCGACTGAGAATCGCCCGTTTTCGATTCTCCCGAGCGGAGCGAAAACAAGCGTTCTATATTCGGCGTCAAGTTTCGCTTGCCATTAACGAATTGTCCAATGAAATCGGTGTCCCTAAAGACACTTGGCTCGCGAAAGACAAACCAAATCCTAAGGACGCTTATCTTGCTAGCGTCCAATCCCCTGAGGGCCCCTTTCTGGTCCTATTCTCGGCCTTGAGCTGTACCTTTGGGTGTTCATATCTTTTCTTGTCTACGAGAATTCTTGTTGTGGGAATCACACAATGCGCCACCGATCCTGTAACGCGCAACGTGCCCTCTCCAGGTGGCTTGTAGAACAGGTCAAGAAGACTTCCTTTTGCCTATCGATTTAGCAAGCAGTCCTTCTTTCTAGAAGCCGACGGTGCCGTGTTCGCCTCGTGATTGGTTGCAGGTATGCAGAACGCGAGGCAGACTCTTTTTCCTTACTCCTCGTTCCGTAGCGTGTCTGGCGACCGAGATATCGTGGTTTTGTTTCGAGAGAACGTTTTGTGCCGTTGAAGGAGCCAGTTGTGTGCAGGTGTGTGGTTTTTGGTGCTGCTTCGCTTTGGTGACCATGAAGTGCCATGAAGGTAATTTACCCTCAATTCCTAGGTGGGATCATATCCAACGAGGGCGTACAAAAGATCTCCCTGTCTTTTTTTCCCATGTGAGTTCCGTCGCATCGTGACCTGTGAAAGGTATCGCGGAGTATGCGTCATCAACGAGTACAGCTGTGGCCTTGAGACATTCCGATGCTGTGAGGCGAGGTCCTGCCACCGAACTTGGGACCAGGCGATACTGCAATAAATAAGGTAGCATGTATTGTAGAAGTTATCCTTTATATAGTTGCCACGTGCATGTAATATTTGCGCTTTTTGCTTTGTGCGCTAGCTAACGTTAATAACTGTAATCTGTGTTTGGCTATGATGTATATATATATATATAGTTTAATATGTTGACTGGGAAAAGGATGATCATCCAACCCTCAGTACTGGGCACAATATTCAGAGCTTTATTGGTTATAGGAAATTAAAACCACATTGTATCTTGTCAGACGTTTCAGGATTCTTTTATTCCGTTATCTATGACCTAAGAAGGAATTTACAATAGTACAAAAGTGATCTAACAAGCAGATAATGAACTTACCCTGAAATACTAGTGCATAACCTTAATGCTGTTAACATGTGTTGATGGAAAATTTATAATTTGAACAAGAAATGAAGTGGTGAGGCCGCATTTTTCTTAATCTTAGAAGCACACTAAGTACTACTGATTGGTATAATAACACTTTGAAATACACAGACACAATTAAAACCAGTTTAAAATTTGTTAATTTATAAAATTTGGGCCATGGCCTGCAAGGTCATGAACAGGTGTAAAATGTGAGAAATTCTTGCATGTTGATAGTTCCCGCATGCGCAATGATGCACGCGTCTAAATATTACAAGGGGAAACCAAGAAGTAGTTGGACGATCCACCTTATTTAACAAAAATAATTTGAGTTTAAAGTTAAAAATTTAAAGAAAATTTATTATTGGCCATAGATAGCAAAAGGTGATAGGAAACACTTAAACTGTCAATATATTTTTTTGAATTTAATGCATTCGAAGTCCCGAAAATGCTACACATCTCTATAAAAGTACGCCTGTTATTGTTAGGTTCAGTAGTTATGATTTTGGGGTTTGCAAAATCCATGCTATGGCCAGTGATGCTGACATGAGTGGCTAACGCACAGGCCTTGGGTTTGACTTTAGAGTCACTCTTGTGTTGGGTTAGTCTAGCATTGAGTCTTTGGGCTGATTGTCCAATATACGATGAGTCACAATTCTGGCAATTAATTTGATAGACTGCATACGGAGTTAAAAGAGTTGGGGCCGGTTGCAGAAAGCAATGTTAAGTCTGGTGTTAGCTAACGTCGCGTCAAAGTGAACAAAATCGCATCAAATTTTGTTTACTAATGTATTAGTTACCATAAGCATTTGAGATTTGATTCGTTTTTGTTCACTTTGACGACGCGTTAGCTAACACCAGACTTAACGTTGCTTTCTGCAACCGGCCCCTGGTGTTTTGTATTTAAGTTTAGAAAAGTAGTCTTTCAAGACATGCTGATGTTTGTCTGCAATGGAAATTTGAACCTGGTTACGGAAAATTCTTTTGATTGTAGCCGATAGCTCGGATATGTAAGTGAGACTTTTGTAGATAGGTGGCTTAGGAGGTGGTTCTTCTATGTTAGCAGGAGTTTCATTGTTACTTCTCCTGTTTTTGTTGTTAGCAGATATAATAGAGTTAAGCAGAGCTACTGGATAATTATTCAATTTAAGGATAGTTTTTAATTTATTTAAGTTCGTATTGTGAAAATCTGGATGCGATATTGTCAGAATTCTATGTTTTAGTTCTTTCACCACATTGATTTTGTGGCGGATATTGTGAAGGGAACGAAAGTTCAAAAACCTTCCTGAGCTGGTCGGTTTTATGTACCAGTCCAGTTTGATAATGTTGGAATCACTCCTGATGACTAGGATATCCAAGAAAGGAACGGATTTCTCTGTCTCTTTTTCGATCGTAAATTGAATGTGTTGATTATATTGATTGAAGACTTCTAACACTTTGTCTATTTCCTCCGCTGGTGCTGCACAGATTATATCGTCTTCAAACTGGCATAAGAATGGAAATTGGAAATCCAATTTTAAAGAACAGTCCTTAATGATAGTGTTCACAATCATTTCGGTTAAAATGAGTGAGAGGGTGGAGCCCATGGGAGACCCAAAAATTTGTTTGTAAAAGGAATTATTAAAAGTGAAATATGTAGAATCAAAAATTTGACTTTTAATAATTCATTACTCATTATTTGCGAGTACGACAAGGATAGCACGTCTCTGGGTCTTTGGGAGTGGATTTGACTAGCGCGGTATGCGTCTGTAAAATATAGTGTTGCCGACGTTAATAATAAATCCGTAGATTAAATAAAGATATTATCAGTAAACAGTAAATAAAGTAGATATATTGGCAAAATTATTTTGAAAAAATTGAGTGTGGTTAATTCAGAAGTTACAGATGAGATTAATTTTATGAACAATTTAAGATTTTTTACAAATTTTTGTAAAAAAATCCGTAAGTATAGGCAACGTTGTGTGCGTCCACAAACATATGACTTGTACTTCACATTTTTCGAGGTTAGTTTTCCCTTACAAACGTTTTTTGACAGTTTTGGCCAACAATAAGCAGCAGTTCTTGTCAGAACTAATAAGACGTAGGTACGCATTAATATGTCAGTGCAAGGCAAGACTTTGCGTTCGCAGTCTGAACAATTGTTGCTGTAGCTGTTAAGTTATTTTGAGAAGGAAAAAGAAAATGGTGGGCATTTACTTCCTTTATCTTGTGTGCAAGAGGTATGGCACGTTAATTAAGTGCTTACGATTTAATTGTAGAAATGCTTGTTTATTGCAGCGAGCAGCTGAGGCTTTAGGGATAGGCATTGCTACTGTGAAAAGGATCAAGGCTTGTAGTAGAAACCAACCAGTTTTATTTAGTCTTGGTAAAAAAAGATCTCACAAGAAATCGTAAACTGCAGACCTGCCAGAGTCTTCTAAACTGGTCATCAGGGAAACTGTATATAAGATGTACAGTGAAAGTAAAGCGTACTTATAAAGTTTATTTGATTTTATAAATGTGAATTTTTATATTTATTCCAGAAACACACATTACTCTCAAATCTTTAAATGATGAACTTCAAGAGTATCACATTCTAATAGGCAGAAGCAGTTTAAACGTTGTTTTGCATCACCTTGGGTTTAAATTTTTCAAAGACAACAATCGTGGAGCATTAGTTGAAAAATCAAATATCGCCAGTTTGCGTCTTCAGTCTTTAAAAAGTTATATGGCAAACATCAATTTATCGTCACCATTGCAAGCAGTTCTCATGGATGAAACTTGGATCTATTCTAAAGGAAATCCTGGTAAATCATGGCAAGACTCAAACATACAAAGTGTTAGAAAGCCTGAAGGTTATGAAGGAAAGCGCTTTATTGTTGTTCATGCTGGGTGTACAGCAGGATTCATTAAAAATGCATCTCTGTTATTTGCAACAAAATCTTTGAAAGAAGATTATCATGGAGAGATGAATTCAGAAATGTTTAAGAAATGGCTTGTTGACAATTTACTCAATAATTTAGAAGAACCGTCTCTCATAATCATGGACAATGCCCCATATTATTCTATTCTCGTTGAAAAGCAGCCTTCTTCAAAAACGACGCATTATAGATTGGTTAAATAACAACAACATCCCTCATGATCCAACTTCATTTAGAATAGATTTATTGAAGTTAGCCAAATTGCATAGACAAGACAAAGTATATGAAGTAGACGATTTAATAAGAAGTCATGGGCATGCAGTTTTGCTATTACCACCATACCACTGCGAGTTCAACGCTATTGAGTTAATATGGGCATATGCAAAAATATTACTATGACCACATTGGTAGAGACGGAGATGATAAAGTCCTTGCAATGTGGAAGCATTACAGCGGTGTTCGCCTGAAATTTGGAACGCATGCGTTGCAAGCACTGATAGAAAGATTAAAGAATGTTTTGAACGTGAGAAAGTTCTAGATCTAACTGTTGATAAGTTGCTTATAGATGTTTCGAATGATAGCAGTGATTCCAGTTCAGATAGCGACACTGACTAATGAAATTAATTATTACTATTAATGCATACAGGGTTTGGCTACAAGCATAAACATGATAACAGCTTTCAATAAAACGGAAGTCGACTGCTATTTTCAAAATTTCCAAGAAGTACATAAAAAATAGAAGTTTCCCCCATAAATTATAGCCCCATGACGCATTGCTGCATTAAAAATTTGTGGTGAAAAGGCAAAAGGGTATAAGTCAAAACTGATCATTTTACAGGAACATCAAAAAACTATTTTGCTGGAGATCTGAGAACAACATTTAATTCTTTTCGCTGGTAATCAAAAGAATCAAGTCGATTTATTGACTACAGCTTGCTTTGCTATTGATTCTGAAACTGTTTCTACTTTATAACATTTCCTTTTATTCATTTTATGAAATAGCGAAATGAAAACCAATTAGGGTAGGCTGTGATATTTGTTATACGTTTGGCAGTACTGAAGTGTATTGTCAGTCTATGTCATATTCGAGATTAGTAGGTTAGGTTTTGTTTGTTGTTTGACACAGACTGATACTTAACCTGCAAATCTCAAATTTGACATAGACTGACAATACACTTCAGTACTGGCAAACGTATAACACATATCACAGCCTACACTAATTGGTTTTTTTATTGATCTCTTGTTACCTTATATTGTATAGCTGCCGCGGGAAACTCCTCATTGAATTTCCTAAAGGTGCCTTTAATAGAATAAATCCAATTTTCATCGACTTTATAAACTAATGCTTCCACATTTAAACAAATGCAAATGTAAGGAATATGAGACTGCGAATGAGATTCCTTGTTGGCATGGATGCCGGTATGCTGGTTTAAACTTTAAGCAGCTTTAGATTTCCATACGAGAAACGTCTTGAGCTTGGTTTACCCTGGGGCCGGATCAGCTTTGGGAGTTGTGTGGTATGGATTATCAGAAGATAGTTACCCATTTTCCATGTCATAAACAAGAATTTTGATGCCAAAATCCCCCTATTCCACTTCCATTGTTTCATTGGTAGTATCTCAATCATTATCAATACCTGGTTCTGACTCAGATTCCTCCAATAAAATAATGAAAGGTGGAATGTTTTCAAACGAAATATCTCCCATGTTTCGCCCAGTCTTCTGAAATCATTTTTTCACAATAATCACAATAATTTTGCCACACAAGCTTCAACCCATAAATGCTTAACCTTATCCTTGGATGAAAGTTGAGAATTTCTATGCTTGTAAGTTTTACAGAACCCCCATTCCATTTCAATAAGATTGTATTGGCAATGATGCGGAGGTAATCTAAGAACCTCATCACCATTCTCTTTCAAAGATTCGCCAGTCACTTAATGTTGGGGAGCCTCTCAGTTTTCCGTTGTGTTTGGAAAATTCCTGATTGCTAGCTCGCCTTGGACGTTAATGGACTGTATTGATTTTCTTTACTAAATTATACACACGTTGAAAGCAAAGTAGGTAATTTATTGCCATAAATTAACACACAAACATTTGAACATTTAAACAAAGAATTAGCTTTCGCGGTGTGGACCGGTTCGCATGCTGCCACGTTGACAGAAGGAACGTAAGTGAAGCGGCGAGGCGAAGGCCCGCTCAAGTTCTAGAATGCGCATAGTAAATACGCCACTGCAAGCGAGGCGGCACAATTTTATGAAACACTTAACATACCGCCCGCCTTGGAAAGGGTAACCTTTCAAATAACAATAGTACAAATTTGACATGTAACATCTAGAGTAAGACATGTAACTAAAATAGACATATACAAAGCATGATAATACATAGATCTTAAGGTAATACAAGAAAACCCGAACAATGGATAGCCAAAAGGCTTTACGAAACACTGCGCAAGACGCTAACGTACTAGTTCACAACACTAGGTAGCGGGCACAGCTTGGCGAAGGATCGTTTTACGATCCCTGACACAGTTTTCACTGACGCCACACGCGTAACGCCGTCAAGGCCAGGGTGCAGCTCGGTGACCCGGCCTAACCTTCACTTCAGAGGGGGAAGATTGTCATCCTTGATGAGGACCATGGAACCAGGCTGGAGGTCCGAAAGGTGTGTGCGCCATTTGGTGCGCTGTTGGAGTTCTGAGATGTACTCCTTGCTCCATCTTTTCCATACATTCTGGTGGAGCTGTTGCATTCTTTGGTATCTAGACAGCCGAGACTCGGCTATCTCAGTAACGTTGGGATCAGGCAGTGACACCAACGGACGACCGATCAGAAAATGAGCAGGAGTCAAAGGCTGAAGGTCGTTTGGATCAGCGGACAAAGGAGACAGGGGTCGGGAGTTTAAGGTCGCTTCCACCTGTGCCAGCAAAGTGCAAAATTCATCGTAATTTAGACTAGCGTTACCTATAACGCGCCGTATGTGATGTTTGGAGGACTTAATTCCGGCCTCCCACAATCCGCCAAAGTGGGGACTGTGCGCGGGTATAAAATGCCAAGCTACTCCGTCGCTCGCGACTGATTCGGAAATAGAAAGGCCTTGTTCCGCAAGAAAATTGCCTAATTCGATTAATTCGGAATTAGCGCCGACAAAGTTAGTGCCATTGTCTGAATAGACATGAAGCGGTTTGCCTCGACGAGCTACAAACCGGCGAAAAGCCATTAAGAAGGCTTCAGTAGAAAGGTCAGCGACCAATTCAAGATGCACTGCTTTTGTGACAAAACAAACGAATAGACAAAGGTAGGACTTCACTAGTTTAGAACCACGTCCTTTGCGATCCTTTATCATGAACGGTCCACCATAATCGATACCAGTTGTATGAAATGGGGGCGATGATTGAATACGAGAGGCTGGCAGATCTCCCATTATGGGTTCGGTTAACTTAGGAGAAAATCTAAAACACCGCAAGCATTGATGAACCACTTGCTTGACTATATTTCTGCCAGAGGTGATCCAATATCGTTCTCTGAGATTAGCTAACAGCATTTGAGGTCCGGCATGGAGAAGCCGAAGATGCTCATGCGAAACTAGGAGTTTGGCGAATGGATGTTTGCCAGAAATCAGTAGAGGAAACTTCTTGTCAAAAGGTAATTGAGAGTTGTGGAGCCTACCACCAACTCTTAGCAGTCCCTTGGAATCCAGAAAGGGATTCAAGGATATCAAAGCAGAAGATTGTTTCACAGGCTTGTTCTGTGACAACAGCTTAAATTCGTCAGGAAATGACTCACGTTGTGAAAACCTTGCAAGCCTTACAAGGGTTGCTTGCAGTTCATCTGTAGAAAGGGGCCCAGAAAGACGATCAGATTTGGGGGTCCGCGCATTGTTATAAAAACGAAAGCAATAAGCTGTAACTCGTTGTAAGCGAGCCAAACTTGAATACTGATTGAACGGAAATGGTTCAACAGAGGTTACAGAAAAACTCTGAACTTCTTTTTTGAATTCTGGAAGCTCAGCAAGAACATGTCTGGAAGTAGGCCAAGATGCCTCACCTTCGCTTAGCAGACCCAGCGGGTCAAATATCTGTGATATTTCAGACAAGATGCTACGCTTGGTAGCCTTACTACTTGTAGAATTTGAAATATTGAACATGAAATTCGAATAGCGATTGGACAAGTCAGGGGTCGCTTGTAACCGCTCCTCTAATGATAAGAATCTTTTCTGAGCGATTTGCAATGAATCACCCACTACCTCTACAGGTTTCTTGAGAGGGATAGAGACAACGAATCGACCATTCGCTTATTGTTGCGTATTTTGCACGAAATGTGCCTCACAGGCGTTCTCTTCATTTGTGCGGACCTTTTCCTCTGGGTAATGTTCGAGTTGCCAAAATCTAGCAATGGGATCAGAAGCATCCTCGATCGTGCTAAGATTGCACTGTACAGGGTACGCAGAAGGGAGGCCTGTAGGGCCAGAAACAATCCAGCCAAAACGAGTTTTTTGGAGGATGGGAAGATTTGGGCCTAGACCAATTTGTCCAATACAAAGGAGCTGCCAGAAAATGGGCGAACCAATCAGAATGTCGATGGTGCCCGGTTGGTCGTAGGACAGATCTGACAACTTGATGTTATCAGGAACCTTGAAACTGTTTCGCTGGACGCGAAAACTTGGGGTTGTACCTGTAATCTCATCGAGAACAAGACAGGATAGATCAATACTGTATGAGGTGTGAGGGGCTTGCAGCTTGATATCACACCTAGCTTTGTAACGTTGACTTCGCGAGTTGGAAGCTTTAACCTTTTACACAAATCTGAACGTATGAAGTTCGATTGGGAACCGGAATCCAGCAGGATTCGCACAACATGAGGCGTACCATCATCAGCGATGAGTTTAGCGGTAGCCGTAGGTAAGAGTACCTGCAAAGCATTCGAACAGAATGCCGAAATCGATTGATTTAGTTCAACAGGGGTTTCTGCCGACATCGCAGATCCTGGTTGACTAGAAGAAGCATTTTGAGGTTTGTCCTCATGAAGAAGTGTGTTGTGCCTTGATTTGCACTTTCTACACGTATATTTGGAGCTACAGCGGCTCGAAAGGTGACCCTGAGTTAGGCAATTAAAGCATACACGGAGCTCTTTTGCCTTTGAATTTCTGTCAAGAGAAGACAGCTTGACAAACTTATCGCATTTGTACAAGGGATGAGATCCTTTACAAAATGGACACGAAGGGGTACCTGACACAAATGATTTCGAATGTACCTTGGAAGACTTTTCGGGTACAAGCCTAATATTTTTTACTTCCAGAGTTTCTAGAAGATTTGCTGTGTTTTGTAAAAATTCCTTGAACTCGTCAAGATTAGGCAGATCAGAACTTGACCGGTTTCTAAGGACCTCCCATTCACGGAATGTCGTGGGGTCCAGTTTTTTAGAAACGACATAAATGATAACAACATCAAGAAGCTCGCTTTCGGTAGCTAATGATTTGATTGCTGTAAAATGTTTGAATAACATATCGCTAATCGTACGTAATTTAGTTGCAGATTCCTTACTGCACGATTCAAGTTCGAATATAGCATTGAGGTGGTTATGAATCAGAATTTTTGGATCATTGTAACGATTACACAATGCATCCCAAGCTAGAATATAATTACTCGCAGTAAACTCTAAACTTTTTATAATTTGGCTTGCATCACCCTGTAAACTAGCCTTTAAGTAATGCAGTTTTTGGATATTAGTTAGCGTTTGATTCTCATGAATTAAGCTAATAAAAATCTCACGAAATTCCAACCACTCTGCACGTTCCCTGAATATTTGGGAATCGAGATGGTAGGAAGGCGTACAGCTCGATTATTGCAATGCGAACTGCAGTTTGAATGCGTTGATCTCACGCTACCATTAGGAGATCCAGCACGATCTGGTGCAACATCATACTGTTTGTTGTATTCATTAATCAAACATTCAGCTTGTGAAATTGCAAGAAAATAAGAGTCTTCAAATTCGACTTGTTGCTGCATTTCAGATTCTACATCCTTACTGTTTTCTAAAATTTGTTCATGAACCGCATAATATTCTGATAACACGGTGGCTATAGCATCCAATCTTTTCTGCAATTGAACAATCTGAGCGCTAGATAAGAATTGATCTTCATCGTGAACTGTTTGCAAAGATTGCACGTAATTTGCGAAACGCGTAAGCTTGCCCTTGATAGAGCCACGTGCTCTTACAAGCGGATCCATAATTGTTGAAATTAAAACAGTTTAACGGATAGAACTAACTCTCGTACGCCCCTGGTACGGAATTTGTTTACAACGCAAGACAGCTTTGATAACGACGCGAGAATCTTGGCGCTAACGACGCAGAAAACGACCCTGGTACAACGCGAGATTATTAACTTGTGACTAAATTGTACTCGCGCACAACGAAATAGCTTGGCATTTCACGCAATTAAAATGTTTATATGACTCATAAACCATTTGTTTACGCAATAATACGCAGCTGAAATTATGCACACACAGACACAACTGATAGAAAACCAAATTCATGCATAGGAAATCACAAAAAAGGGAATTAGGCTTACATTGATATTGGTGTGTGCCGCCTTTTTCGTTGTTGTGGCCCGAACTACCGTCTCGCCGGCAGCTGCCTGCCCACCTGCACGTTGTTGCCGCGAGACTCGGCGTTTGGCTTTCTCGCTCCTACGCAGATAGCACCGTCTGCTGTCTTCCTTTCTCTCGTTAGGGACGGATTTAACACGATTGAAACTGTGTTGTACTTACTTGCCTTGTACAACTGCGAATTTAGGCTGCTTTTCCGGGCTCGTACTAATCCGGATCGATGGACCAATGTTGGGGAGCCTCTCAGTTTTCCGTTATGTTTGGAAAATTCCTGATTGCTAGCTCGCCTTGGACGTTAATGAACTGTATTGATTTTCTTTACTAAATTATACACACGTTGAAAGCAAAGTAGGTAATTTATTGCCATAAATTAACACACAAACATTTGAACATTTAAACAAAGAATTAGCTTTCGCGGTGTGGACCGGTTCGCATGCTGCCACGTTGACAGAAGGAACGTAAGTGAAGCGGCGAGGCGAAGGCCCGCTCAAGTTCTAGAATGCGCATAGTAAATACGCCACTGCAAGCGAGGCGGCACAATTTTATGAAACACTTAACACTTAACTTTTGTTATTATCTTTCCTAGAAGGTTGAATTAAACTCCAAAGATGTTTTTTTTGTAATTTTAAGCTCAATTTTGACATTGTGTTTAATCAACCAATCCAGCATCTGACCCTTCTTCCAATTAAGTGAAGGTAACTTTTTCAACTGCACCGAATGATACGGTGCATTGTCCAGGATTACCACACATTTTCCAGGAATGTTATTCAGAGCAGGAAGTAATTGATTAACCACCCAATTTTGAAAAATCTCCCCATTCATGGTTT
Organism: Agriotes lineatus; assembly: GCA_940337035.1. Classification (NCBI taxonomy): domain Eukaryota; kingdom Metazoa; phylum Arthropoda; class Insecta; order Coleoptera; family Elateridae; genus Agriotes; species Agriotes lineatus. The sequence goes on along the minus strand of CALNHX010005314.1, from coordinate 77,118 downwards.
TGTGATAATCCCTATTGTTATTAGTTGAAGTTAATAATAGATTACACCCTTCCAAAACCACAAATTTAGTTCCCGCATGCAAAATAGTAAAACGCTTTTCCTCCGATTTAATTTTAGAGGGATTACTTTTAATTTCAGAATCGTGTACCCATTCTCGGACGCTGGATCTATTTCCGTTTCCATTTCCATTTCCTTAATAGTCTAGCCAAAGTGAAGTGCTCATTTTTCAAGTGATAATTCCAAATCTGTCGTTGCAAATCTTCCCGAAATGCAAAATTTTTATAGTATGTATCATTTTTAGGTCGTGAGGCAACAGCTTTAATATCAAAATTGTCCCGCCCAATAATATTTCTAACAGTTCTTCCAGATACCTAAAACAGTACAAAGCCCAAAATTAAACCAACAGTTAAGTTTATGCATAAATACTTACATCTCAATTAGACACTTTCGTGAGCCTACTGTACATAACAGCTGATTCTGATAAAGTGTCAGAAAAAGATTTTAGGGAGTTTTAATTTTATTAAACATAAAAACAAAATTCAATGTCTACTTACCGGTAAAATAACTACTGAACGGTGTATACACTGTTACAATAATACAAATGCAAAGTCTGCTTTGAATCATAAAGGAAAAAACAGACTATATTTCTGTGCCTTTTTGACGTCGCCAATAGTAACGTAAAATAAAAAACTAAATAAGTTTCAAAACCTTTCTTTTGGACGATCGGTCATTTCTGTGTATTTACCATGGGTGTATCCATGACAGTAAGTTGAATTTACTAGTTCCTATAACCAGAGTATATTTACACAATGAGTAAATATATTGTGCTATAACTACGACGACAGCAAAATTACTTACTGATCTAAAAACTGAACAGCAAGAATACTTACCGATCTAAAATCTGAATTGCAAAAATACTTACCGACGCCTTTTTAAACAATAAAAATTAGTCTTACACGCACAATTTAATGACTTTTTATTTGACAAATAACAAATTGGTTACCTAGTTATGTGAGCCGTATTACTTCGATCATTTCGTTGTATTTCGCATACATAATTTGCTATTTCAAAAGTAGGTAATCCAAAATAAGTAACGCGCAATATAGTTGCTATGACTAAGCTTTAAAAAGTATTGACTGTCAGCTTGACAAAGTCTTTAAGGATGAACAAAATAGTACATTACATACCGAGTGTGGAAAGTGTCGAGAGATTAAGTAGTTAACCGAGATGCGCAGCGTCGAAGTCAACTTTACCTCGAGACAGGAATGGAACTTTTCGCTGTAGAATGTATAGTATTTTGTTCACAACCACCTTATTCTAAACAATAATCGGAAAAAATGGTTTGGAAGTTCTTCAAAAGTGACGTTAAGCAAATAATAATAGAGTGCTGCGAAAATCTGTTGCAATCACAGCGGTCGAGAATGGTTTCCTTTCCACCCGCTGTCACGGTAATGTACTTCACGCCCGGGGTGCGAAGTAAAAGTTAAAAGTCAGTAATGACCTTATTACATATATGGCTGTGAACAAAGTGTTTTACTTTCTGTGACTCGATTTGAATGGACAGAAAATGTTTAGAGCAACATTTCCATAGCAACGATCCTAATATAAATGAAATTTAAAATTTTTTAAGTAATCCAGTCGGTATGCTAGAAATGCCCGACAGTCAACCGCCGTGAACGATATTTTAAAGTTTGGTAGAAGGGTTATCTGCGAGTGTAGTGGTGAGTTGTCGGAAGGTTTTGCAAATAGCGTTCACCGACATCTTTTTAAGGGTTAAAAGCATTTTTATTTAAATATCTCGGCTCCCGTTGACGCTATATTAAAAATTGAGACAACGTTTTAAAGGGCATATTTCATACAATTTAAGTGCTTTAATTTTTTCCATAGGACTAATTTTTTTAAAATGTTGGTTCGGAAAGTTGAAAATGAAAGCACAACAAATGGGAAACTCGTATGGAAAAATCGTTTATTACTGAACCTGTAGGACAGCAATTTGATACATATAATTTTTATTTTTGGTTGATATTGTACATTGTAGCCCGCTGCAAATATCGTCATGTCGGCGCTTGGCTGTGGAACCCTTTTCCACACTAACCCAGAGGTAGAGTTCAATGCTCGTTTTTTAACGTGGTTTCCTCGGGAGGTCTAATTCACGCTGTGTCGTTATTTCATTGCATTAATTCGGTGCTTAATTCATTATTTTGTTTTTGTATTTTTTTGTAGATCTTGGTTGTTTATCGTTCTTTTCTTCGTCGTTACCAGTCTCAATTAAAAATTCTTTATCCTCAATAAGTCCATCGCAATTTTTTATAAATGTTTGTGTCTTTGCTTCGCCGTTTCCGTTGTCATCGCAGCTTTTTGGGAAGTCCGGGACATTGTCACAAGTTACGCTACAGTTTTGAGATATTATAATGGAGCATATAAATCCTGCTTTCCGGCAACCGCAAGCTGTTCTGCAGTTTTCTTTACATTTGCATGCAATCAATTTCAGAAGTTCATCCAGTCATCCAGTACTGCTTGTCGCGTCCAGCAATGTGCAAATATCCATCGTAAAGTGGTAGATGCTTGGAATTAGAAATCAAACATACATGCTATTTATATGAGTTTAATTTCTTACGCTGGTAGGGGAGAGTAGTCCATAGTGAGACATATTTAACAGTGAAACTCGAAAAATATTTGCAGGCTTAGGTACCGCCGAAATATTACTTAAAATTACTAAACTATATGTGGTTTACATTCTTCTAACAAACGGCTTTCGAGATTGGAATGTGTCATTATTGAGGTCGAAGAACTCAACGTTTCGCCTACTTTCATAAGAAACTTTATCTTAAGAGTTTAGCCTGTGGCGTGGTTGACACATTGAGTTACCGTGCTCTTCTATCCCTTCCTTGCAAAAGAGTTTCGCCTCTGGCGTGGTTTACACGTTGAGTTACTGTGCTCTTTTGCTTTTCCTCCTGATGAAGCTCCATACGAAAGTGGGCGAAACGTTGAGTTCTTCGACCTCAATAATGACATGGTCCAATCCCGGAAATAGTTTGTTACTTAATTACAATGGCGTTGAAAGCCTCCGAAATTATCTATATTCTTTTTTTTGGATGCAAAGTTTCGTACGAGTATTACTGAATAAAAAAAACTGTATAAAAACGTTTTCTCAAGGTAAGAATTTACAAATGCCATTTATTTAAATATTTTTTTCTAATTTTGGAAATCAATTTTGAGTATTTTTCCAAGCATTGTTTTTAATGAGTTTTTTATATGTGTAACCTCAAAACATGATTTACCGCTTGCAGCGTCCATCTAAAGTTTTCAGTCGATTTTTAAAATTATGTGTCTTCCGCACACAGTAAGACAGTCTCAGTGTACTATACCATTAGTGTATCGACATGTTTAAATTGTATTTCTGGTGGTTCTAAAGTACAAGTTTACCGCGCTTGGGGCCGCTTCTCATTGTGCCATACCGCTTCCTTTTAGGGTCGCTTCATTTTGTGCCTTACCTCTTCCTTGTGCCGTATCGCTTCCTTCTGTGTTGTATAGCGTGCTTTTGTGCAGTCGTGCTCTTGGGAGCGCAGCAAGTTAGTTTTTCTCGAGCAGTCTTTAGCAAGACCTTCACGGAGTTAGTTGTGCAGAAAGATGCCGAGTGGTTTTGCGTGTTGTGACCGCGACCGGTTCGAAATATCAGAGGAGAAATCTTCATATCGTTTCTTGCGAATTAATCACGGAACCAAGTCAGTAAAAGGTCGCTTAGGGAGTGCGTTGTCGAATTATCATCTCGTTCTATTGTCTTGTTAGCCGCAGTCCGGATCAGCCACGATTACCCAACCATCGCCATAACACAGCCAAGCTCATCTACCCCCGTTTTTATAGAACTTCTCAGCATCTAAAGCGGTAGAAGTACTGGCGCGTCTCCGAGTGGCATCAACATTTACCGTCCACATGATTTTACAAGATACTCAGTAATTTACTTTACAGTTTACGCCCGTATCGTTTTCGCTGAGCGAAAAGTGCCGTGAAGTAAGCGAGGTGACATGAGGCGTGCCTGTAAAACATCCCATAGTTTCTATCTGAGGTAAACACTTTTTTCTTCAAACGGCAGTAAAATGTGCCATTATACTGCTGGATTGATGATGCTAAACTGTCACTTCATTGCCATGGCATCTAAAACACTTTATCTGCCGCTCGTCAGCGGCAGATAATATTATCTTCCACTGACGAGATCAAGTCATTTTCTTCGAATTTTGTTCACAAAATTGTAAATAATTTGTTATAAAAACGTTTGAAGAAAAAATACTGCATGTTATTCGGAGCAAAAGTATCTTTATGTGGCTCGGCTGTACTTATCTGCTTCGCAAGCTCGGCAGATAAACTGTCTAGCCTCGCCACATAAAGCATAACTTTTGCGCCTAATAACATAATATACTATTTTGCACTACTAGTCTCAGAACGCACCGTTATTGGCCTATTTTGAGGTTGTGAAGTTGATTTTCTCCACCAAGGGAGAGAAAGTAAAATAAACAATTTTCACCGTGGTAACTAATAAATTGCTAAGTTACCAAATATGACTATTTTAATTTTGACGTTTTAAAGAGCTGTATTATCAGATTGACAGTTAAAATATTTTCGAAATTTGTTGGGAATTTAGGTAGTAAGCAGTTTGGTAGTGCAAAAAATAGTATATACACCACGCTAGCGAATCGTCTTATAACCTTCGCGCTCAGTATCTAATATGCGCTCAGGTTATAATACTGCGCTTCGCTACCTTGATGTATAATATACTATTATTCGTGTCCGGAGAATTAATAACCCCATTAAATAATTAAGTAGAATTAGCTGTAATAATATTTAGCAGCTTGCGAAAATCCTATGACTTCATGTAGAAATTAGGTTTCAATAATTACGCCAGTTGTAAATACTGCGGAAGCATAATTTTGACAGTTTGACTTGAATTGAGTAAATTTAATTTAATCGGATGGCAGTTACATGCGCCCGCCCGCGTATTTGTGTGTAAAAGCTTCTAGCGGTAACAAACACTACAGAACTTTGAACCTAAAGTTTCTTAGAGAGTGTTTTTAGCACAAAGTTACCACAGAGTGCAATAGACGTTAGCCTGAGTATCTTCTGGTATGGATTTTCCACTAACCATTACATATATCTCTAATATAGTTACTATGTGACGTTAGTTCCAGCTCAGATGTGTATTTTTCACATTAAATAATGTATTCAAATTCGTCCATGGCTATACACGCTTGCATCGATCGAAAGTTAGGACAGAAGACAGAAGCGATACGCGAACACTCGTACATGCAAGCTCGCCGCCGCTCCCAGTCATTGTACCAGGATTGAAGCTCCAATAACGGAGGGCCCAGAGAGTATGAAAGAAGAATCAGCAGAAATTTCAATAGACTTGAGTCCCTGGGCTTTTCCTCTCTTAATAATTTTTTGACCTAGCTCATCCTTGTCGGAGAATCTAGCTCGTTGAGCTGTAACGTTTCGCCCAGCGCAAACGCGATTTTGGTTAATTAAAAATTAATTCACTCATTCTCCCATGGCTTAAAGCACGTTAAAAATCTGAGCGTTTTATCCTTGGCGCGCGAACGGCGATAAGTGACGCACCGCGGACCAACGCAGGTACACTGACGCGTTCTCGATGAAGAAGTCTTTTTCTCCAAGAAACTGGATTAATCCGCTGATTACGCCAGCTAGGGCTATACGAAGAGGAAGCAGAGCCATTGTAAGATAGAATTTTTCTGGACCTTTTCCCTCACCTGGTTCTGTTTGTCAAGAGGGCGCTTTAGTGCTCTTCGATTGAACTCCTGCCTGATTATTCTCATCTAGTTCTGTTCGTCAGGAGGGCGCTCTAGTGCTCTTCGATTGAACTCCTGCCAGATAAACCCCACCTAGTTCTATTAGTCAGGGGGCGCTTTAGTGCTCTTCGACGGGACCCCTGCCAAATAACCCGCTAGTTTTGTTCGTTAGGAGGGCGCATTAGTGCTTTTCGATTAGACTCCTGAAAATATTTCCCTAAGTTCCATTCGGCCAGAGGGCGCTTTAGTGCTCTTCAGTGAATTTACCGAGCCGAAACACCTGAGCCTACATTATCAAAACCATTACTTGCATCCCTAACGACATGACACAAGCGCCGCGCAAAGCTCGCATCTTGAGGACCAACCTGTATCTATCCTCTGACGAAAGCCCGCATCGGAGCAAAGCCGGCGCTCGCAAACACGCCAAATCAATTCTCAGGCCGCTTTGCACAATCGCAGTCCGCGAGGCCCGGCATTAAACTAAATGTACTCGCTTACCTGGACACCGCAGCCTTTCCAAAAGCTCCCGAAGGCCCCATTGGAGTCGCTCGCAAATGTAAACAAAAATAACCTCGCAGCCGCCGCTTAAAGTTATCGCCCGCTCTACGCACGTTGGGAACACATTAACATAACCAGCAATAGGTACGAATTTTGCATATTATAATTCTGTCTTTATTTTGGAAGTAAATAGATTAAATTTATTCATGCACTGTAGCCGTACACGCGGCGGTGACTTATCTGTCAAATTTTATGCAAGTCGTTCGAAAGTACGCCAGGACGCTAGGCTGACTCTAAACCGAGGGTGGTTCAAGAATCACTAGCATCGCCTTGAGTCAACGGACTGCTACCTTAGCCGAAGAGTACCAGATGTATTTTTATTATAAACATTATTACAATTAATTTTGTCCTATAAATTAAATATAACTTTATGTAATGATAGCTAACGAAATTATACGTTTATAAAGTTATTCTGAGTGCTTTACTGTGTAGCAAAGCTTGGGTGTAAGAATGATATCTTTGGCAATCTGAGCTGTCTGGAGCCGGTATCAGTCTGGCAATTTGTAGCAATAATCTAAATATTTTAAAATAGCCGGTACAGGCGACAGAGCGATCTCCCTAAACTTGACCTGGCTCATCTTAGTCGGAGGGTCCGACTCGTTGAACGTTTCTTAAAAAAAAACCTCATACACCGACAGTCTCTAGGTCACTTTAACCTTAAACTCACTATAAACCCAACATACCTTCTATCGGAACTCTGCTGGTGCAACAACGCCATCCTGGTAGTCCATCGAAGGCAAACTGCACCCCGCCGGTTGAGGCACTAAATGCCCGCAACCTTCTAGCGGTCGCTGGTAATAACAGCAGCGAAAAGGCAGACTTTGCACAAGGGAAAGATTTCATGTTTATGTCATTCCAGGAAGTCAAACTTATTTACCAAAGAAGTACCACGACCCACAAGGCTTAATACGCTAGCCGTGAACTTCACCAACACCGTAATACACCCAATTGCATTGCATTTATTCGAGTGCAAAACATAAGCAACCGTATTTTTCGGCACAAATATAATCTGTTTCAGAACCACCGTTCGGATTCTGTACGCTAGAGGTACGGACCAGTTGTCCTACCGGGACTCGCGCATGAGACAGTAACTGGCAGAACCGGTGTGCATCGTGGGTCGAAGACCGACCAGAAGTATCAAAGCTCAGATCTAATTAGCAGAAAAGATGTTGTTTATATAATATTTGTGTACATAGCACTTTGTCCTAATTAATAGTACAGTAAAATTGTCGGAAAATACCCCGTCACCTTAAAAAAATTGGACGCGGCGATTTCTCTTGCCCAGTGGTTTAGGGTCATTAGACAGGTGTAAAACCAAAAAGGCGTCACCCCACCCCTTGCCAAACAGCCGCCATCTTGATAACAATTGAATTTGTGTTTTCTCTCGATCCATTGGTCGCACAGAAAAAGTTATTGAACAAAAAATATTGGAAATAAAATTCTACACATTTTTTATCCTTGCCGCGATACCGACAAGTTGATATTTCAAACGGTAGAGGGCGACAAAGTTACCAAAAATCTGTTTCCGCCATTCTAGCTCTGTGGGGGTAGTTTTTCCGAAAATTGCGAATGTGAAAGTTGTAGTGCTTGAAAAAATATGCAGGAATCCCTTTTAATAATGGGATTAATTTAAATAGTCTCTGAGTGACAGCCCTTCAAAGTCTGCGCAACGTGGGAAATGTACGATATATTCCGGCGGAGCGAAGTAACCATTTCTCTTTTGCGAGATAAAATCGTCACGTCACTCAAGTAGTTTCAATGTGAATAGGCTTTCACAACCTACAGAAATTCTACACATTTTTGGTCATTGCCGCGATGCCGAGAAATTGGTATAGGTAAAAGAAATGAAAATGATGGGAAAGGAGTATATGAGCCCAGAATGATATCATTTGGCTCAGATCCGTAAATCTCTTAAATTTGCTGGTGTAATAGGTATTCATTATATAATATGATAATTGCAATTGTTTGTAAATTTTGCCACAGGAATGACCATAATTCAACAAATTGACAATTGCTTTACCACGTGCCATTTCTGCAAAAATAATAGAGACACCCGACTGTCTATCGGTAATTTATTTTATTCAATTTTTACAGTTTAAAGTGACATTCTTAACCCCATAACCTTCATAAACAGTCTATAATTTATAAGTGAAATAAAAGTGTTTTAATTCAGTAAAGAATTAAAAAAGTTTAATTCACTAGAGAATTAAAAAAGTTTCAATGAAGAACAACATATTTTTATTATCTACAAATATTTACATTCAATTATTCTTTCTCTTTGTAGTGTGTAATATATAATTACTAAAATTTAGATCAAATTGACGATGAATGGGCAAATTTATATCTTAGTTTGAATATTTTTTTTATTTTTTTAGTCAAAATTTCTTCAAAATTGAATAAAAACATATATACGCCACGTGAATTAAACATTTATTAACTCAAAGAGTATGATCTCACTCGCACTACCTGCTCGTGAGCTCAACATCTTTTCGTAAATAAACATATGTTTAATTCACTTGGTGTATAATATTTATTAAAGTTAATGTTTCCCGACTACTTTTTGTAATTTGTTATTGTTAAAGCTGTTATAATACAGCTAAAAACGTCTACAATTACGATGTAAGAATATTGATCAAGAAGATTTTCTTTTGTGGGTACAAAATAAAGATACCGGAAAAATCTTAACTGTGCCAAATGATTTGATTCTGTGCTCGTATATTGAAAGTAATTTCTTTTTGCATAAACACTAAGATATCGTGTAGTCACGTTTTCTTTTTTTGGAGCTGTTTCTTTGTCTTTTTTCGGAGCATCGGACACAACCGAGTCATTATCGACCATGATAGAAATGTTGCTAAAACTTTTATTGAAAAAAGAGCTCACAAATTGTTATAAACGCAATGTGAAAAAAACTTGGCAAAAATCCGTGAATACGATTACGAGTGCTGTTTCGTGATTGTATTCTGATTAAAAATGGATAATAGTACGAGCGATAATGGTTTTCTTTATGTTAACCAAATGGCAGACATGGCATCTCGTTAGTTATAATAAGTGCGGCATATAAATAATTTAAATCTCTCCACTTCTCCGCGCTGCGCGGACTTTGAAGGGCTGTCACTCGGAGACTATTTCAATTAATTACATTATTAAAAGAAATTCGTGTATATTTTTTCAAGCACTACAACTTTCACATTCGCAATTTTTGGAAAAAATCACCCCCACAGCGCTAGAATGGCGGAAACAGATTTTTGGTAACTTTGTCGCCCTCTACCGTTTTAAATACCAACTTCCCGGTATCACGGCAATGATAAAAAATGTGTAGAATTTTATTTCCAATATTTTTTGTTCAATAACTTTTTCTGTGCGACCAATGGATCGCGAGGAAAAACAAATTCAATTGTTATCAAGATGGCGGCTGTTTGGCAAGGGGTGGGGTGACGCCTTTTTGGTTTTACACTTGTCTAATGACCCTAAACCACTGCGCAAGAGGAATCGCCGCGGCCAATTTTTTTAAGGTAAAACGACAATTTTACTGTACTATAAGTATTATTTTGTAATTATTTAAATACAATATATAATTTATTTGTAATTTTGTTATTTATGAGTTTAACATTTAAGTGGACGGATCGTGGATATTTGTGCGTATCCTAGTGTAATTAATGAACCTAAACTAAACTTTGCATTTAAATTGAGAAACGACTAAATCCAAAAATTAGTCAAATTTAGTGTACATTACAACCAGATGTAGAATAATTACTAGAACTGATTCCCGCAGTTTTAAATTGCGCATATTAACACCTCTAATTGCCCCATGCACCGTGTAACAATTTCCAAAGTATAAATACAATTTGCGGGACCCTACAATAATCTCTACATGATAAAAAATATAGAACTTTGAAGCTAGAGTTTCGTAGAGGGTGTTTTTAGTACATCAAGTTACCACAGAGTGCAATACACGTTAGCCTGACCATCTTCTGCTATGGATTTTGCATTCTCCATTACATATCCTTCTAATATAATCAGCATACATCGAAGAATTGCTAAAACTAATTAGCAGGAGTTGTAAATTGTGCATATTATCACCTCTAGTTTCCATAGGCACCATGTAACAACTTTCTAGGTATAAACACAAATTACGGGACGCTACAATAACTTTCAAAAGACGTCGTAAAGTCAAAAAAAAACTTTGAAACTGAATTTTTTTAGAGAGTGTTTTTAGCACATAAAGTTGCCCCAGAGTGCAATACACTTTAGCCTGAGCATCTCCTGGGATGGGTTTTCTATTCTCCATTAAGCACATATCCTTCTAATATAGCTATCAGACATCGAATAATTGCTAGAACTACTTCCCAAGGGTTGAAAATTGCAACCTCTAATGGCCGCATGCACCGTATAACAATTTCTTCGTTACAATAACATTCAGAGAATGTTTTAACATCAAAGATACAAAATTTTGATGCTAACTTTTCTTAGAGAGTGTTTTAGCACATAAAGTTACCACTGAGTGCAGCCTGAGCATCTTCTGATAATGATTTTCCATTCGTCATTACATATTTGTCTAATTTAGTTATCAGACATAGAACAATTGCTAGTACTGCTTCCTAGGAATTGTAAATTGTGCATGCAATCATTGTGTAACAATTTCTTAGGTATAAACACGGTAGGATACAATGATTTCCAGAGGACGTTTTAACAATAAAGATGCAGAACTTTGATGCTAAACTTTTCTAGAGAGTGCTTTTAGCACATGAAGTTGCCACAGAGGGCAACAGACGTTAGCCTGAGCATCTTCTGGTATGGAATTTGTCATTACAGATCTTTCTAATATAGAAAAGACATAATTCAGAGAACATAACTACTAGACATCGAAGAATTGCAAGAACTGCTTCCCGGGAGTTGTAAATTGTGCATGCAACCACCCCCAGTTTCCATATGCCACGTGTAGCAATTTTGTAGATATTGGAATGGTCTTAAGCCCTACAATTCAACTCTGATAGTATTGACAATTTAATGGACATTTCAATAAGCACAGGGTTGAGGTGTTTTATATAACTGCAAGGCTAAAACTTGAACTTTACAGAATAAATGCATTGGTAAAGAGATGCCAGTAATAGAGTAGTAATTGAATAGGGAACGCAAAAGGCAAAGCTAATTTCTCACAGGGATCTAAGTTGACTGTCAGATCAATTTAAATAATAGGTTTGTGCAAAAGTAATAGCCGAACCAAAAGAAATTATTAATTACAAAAGGGTTTGCTATGTGCAAGAAACTGAAGTGTAGAATTCAATTAATTTAGACAGTGAAATCTTGTGAGGGTTCTAAAAAGGTATAAGTCAGAATAAACTAATTATACGTTACAAAGAGCAATTAGAAGGCAGGCAAAAAGGCATAAAATAGCAATTGGGAGAAGCAGACAAGGCATTATAAAGCAAGGGGAAAAGCAAGCAACATGACATGGGAAAACGAGTAAAAAGCAAACAGAGACAGAAAAAGAAATTGTGCAGGAAGTGAATTCTAAATAAATTAATCAGTGCAATTACGCGTGTGAACAGAGAAAAGCAATTAATAAAACGTGTGGTGGCGCGAAGAGACATTTTAATAATTAAATATGTAGACAATGTTTTAGATATAAGAAATTTGTAAATACAATAGTTTATAAGCAGATTTATTTTAAGATGTAATTGATTTGAACTTGGTTAATTTCCGTTTATATTAATATTAGATTAGCTTTTGTTTATAATGGATTTAAAGAGAACAAAGGAATAAATTATAAGAAATGACAATGTAAATTGTGCTCTACTTTAAATTATATTTTTATATAATAAATGAGCATTTTTCAACTTAAAAAGTATACCGTTTTAATTAGTGAACATCCCAGTTGGTGTGGTATTGTTTGTGAGTGTTTCCGCAACCAAAAATTAGAAAGTTCCATGAAGGGGCCCTTCTGAGAAGTTAGCAGCCGTTTAGCTCAAATTTTCGAACACTGTGTGTAGCCAGGGAAATAATCGCAGCCTAGAGGGGAAGATTCCAGGGTGTAGAGCAGCTCTGTAGCTACGTCTCCAGGAGGTTTCACCACGTGGGGTTCTTAGCAGCTTCAGCATTTCAACGGCGTCACTCCAGCGAGACGAGGAGTTCGGCGAAGTATCAGGTACCCAAATTTGCCTAGAATTAACTACGTTAGACCCGGGAAAGTTACGTGCATGATAAAGGAGACATTACTTAAGAAGATCCAAGCATTTCCGCGGCTATAGAGGAGGTGCAGCTCGCAAAACAAGCGGATTCGATTATTTGTTCGCTTAAAGAATGTACATTTCAAGAGGGCGCTGAGTAACTTTTTTTCTGAAAAGGGGGCGGTAAGCCAAATAAGTTTGGGAACCACTGATCTAGACGATGTTTAATATCAAAGAAAGAGATCTTTCAAACTAAAGCTTCATAGAGAATGTTTTTAGCACATAAAGTTACCACAGAGTGCAATAGACGTTAGACTGAGCACTTTCTACTAATTATTTTCCATGCTCTATTACTTATCCTTCCGATATAGTTACCAGACATGGAAGAAATGCTGGAACTGTTTCCGGGGATTTTTAAATTATGGATATTATCACGGGTAGGTACTTCTCTGCGATCCCGGTGGAGGGCAGACCTACTTCAGGGAACTAGCGACCCTGCCCACGTGAGTTCTTGGTATCTCCCACCTCCTTGTTGAGAGAAACCATGTCCTAACCTAACTTCCATCTACCCTGTCCTATCTCCCATATCCTAAACTCCGGGTCACTGGATGAAAGCTGGTCAATGGTCTGAAGGAGGAAATATATAATTTCGGACTTCGAGAGCGGAAGAACCACTTAAATAGGGAGGGCTAATCTTTATAGTCCAGTAAGACAGTTAGCCTAGGGGAAGAAAACCTCGAACACAAATTACCCGGTCTCCCAGGTTGGGGGTTGGTCTTGGGCCTGTACCCCAATGGCCGGAAAACCCTTTAAAATACAAAAAATTTTAGAGACATGCCTCGGAAACAGCCGGACGGATTTAATAAAAAACGACTATGCTCAAGGAAAAGGATTTTGAATTTTGCCACTTGGAACGTACAAGGAATTGCAACCAAAAATACAGAAGTCATTGAGGAGATTAATAAGCAAAGAATAGACATAGGAGTACTTACCGAAACTAAAAAGAAAGGTAAGGGTGTGGAAGAAAAAGGAGATTACGTACATATTTACAGTGGTGTCGACAAAAACAAGCGAGCGAAATGTGGAGTTTCAATTGTCATAAAATATTAAGAAACTATATCAAAAATTGGGAACAAATCAATGAGCATTTTGTTACAGTTCAGATGAAATTACTGAGTCACGAAGTCACAATAATAGGAATATATGCTCCTACAAATGACGCAATAGTAGCAGTAAAGGAAGAGTACACAGACCAGCTTACAAATATTTTAAGTGGAGTAAACCACCAACACGAAATAGTATTGATGGGCGACTTCAACGGTAGAACAGGATTCAAAGTACATGATCCAGTCGTGGGAAGATGCGGAGAAGCAGAAACAACAGTAAACGACAATGGCCGAAGAATAATAGAAGTGTGTGAACAGTTGTCTGTCTATATTAAATGGATTCTTTAGGCACAAAATGATACACAAAATAACTTGGAGACGTGCAAGTACAGGATCAGAATCGATAATTGATTATATTATTACCAAGCAACAGTCAAACATGAGAGCATTTGATGTTCGGGTGCAGCGAGAAGGTGAATGCGGTTCTGATCATTTCTTAGTAAGAGGTAGAATGTACTTTAAGTATAAAAACAATGACCCAACCGAAACATCATTGAAACAAGGTAAAAAAGTAGAATATACTAAGTACAACACTCACAAATTTTGGGACGAGTCGATTCAGTTTCTATATAAACTGAGACTATCGAACTATATCAGAACAGAATTGATAGAACTAGATGGCAGTGCAGAGTTTATGTACAATAAATTTAAAGAATGCCTATTTAAAGCAGCCAAGGATTCATTGGGAGAAATGATAAATCAGAACCGCAACAATAAAAATAACAATAGTTGGTGGAATGATGGTATTCGAGAACTGGTTGAATATAAGAAGCATGTATACGAAAAATGGCTTTCGACCCAAGATGAAGAAGACAGAAAACAGTATCAGCGGTGTAACAGACAAGTTAAAAAGAAAGTGACAAAGCTTAAGAACGTAATGTGGCAAGATAAATGTGTCGAAGTCGATCAACTGATGTGGTACATTTTCGGCAAGCAACAAGCCGCGGCTTCGCCTTAGCTTGTAGTTGCTTACCTCGAATGTTAATAAGTCCTTACATTCCTTCTTACTTAAATAGCTATAGTGTAACAATTAATAATATGTGCACAAAAGTGAAACTAGGCCTTCTTTGAAAACGTTAATCAAGATTTAGAAAAATACGAAAAATGTGCGGTTGACCTTTTTAATTTTAAGGGAACCACAGATTGTAAAATCTATATATTGTATAGTTAAAATGCATAAATAAAGCATTTATAATATTTTATCGCTGATCCTTGGCACTCACCGCCTACAGTTTAGTGTTTCAAGTTAAAATTATTACAACCTGTAATACCAGAGTGCTATATTTTTGCATATCCGGAGCTATGTTTATCGAAACTTTTTTTACCATCTAATTGAGTAGTATTAGAACCCCAAACTACTTCCTGTTTTTCGAATACCCGCTATACCGACACAGCGAAGAGGATTGAAAACCACGTGACTACGTGTTATAGACAATCTATTTAACATTATTGACATTATAGGAAGCTATTTACCCACAACAATTCAAAAGTATGTAGGTAACTTAGCTCTGAATAGGACTACTGATGCAAAGAAAATAAGTATTGAACCTTAGAAAATTAACGCAAGACGAGAATTTAGAGCTGCAACTCAAATGTCAATGCTAAAAAATGTTGCTAAAAATGTAAAACCATTGACTAAATCCTCAAATGTTACTGGTCACGTGGTCTGCAATATTTTCCCATGGCTTGGTATTTGGAGTTATTACTTCGGAATTGCAATCGAAGCAGAGGGTGCTCAGGCGCATTTCACGTGTAGATAGATGGCTGTAAAATTTGCTGGCGGGTTAATAACAATGAATCGACGCATTTTTATTAATAATGGGTGCAGTCGCAACTTTATTGCGAGTTTTATATTCTACATATTTGCTAAATATAATGTAATTCTACAGAACATTATCGTAGGAAATTACATATAGCATCTGTTAAAACGAAAATCAATAGGATATATCTTTACTATAGATTAAAACCGATTCTGTAGCCTGTAACTGCAAACTTCCAATTTTCTAGAGTACGTTTCAAGCGTCATACGTAATGTTGCTCTGCTTTTATACAGATGTCGCTCGAAGTAACATTGTTTAGAGTTCCTATATATATAAGGGAGCATGTAGGCGATTTGTTTGGGATCTATAAACCATACAGTACCTGATTTGTATCAATTTTGAACTTTATGCATACTTCTTTCAAATAAAACAAATGAAATATAGTTTTACTAAATCACATGGTCCTTGATTTGTGGATCGAAACGCTCATCTGTTAGTATATATAGGATATCTACATTGTCGCGATAAATTAATCAAAAGCTTGATAAGGTGGCATTTGAAATAAAACTTATTAAAGAGACAATTTTTTGTGAAACTAGTGATCCAATGAAATTAACTCTTTTCTAGTCATGTGGGCAAAATCAACCAATTAGATTACCCTTACATTGCAAACTACCCAGGGGTTTTTATCACTTTGTGTATAGCGGTCAGTTCGGGTTGCTATGTTACGTCAAGTTTTTGACAGTTGGCAATGAAGTATTTTAAGATGTTATATTCTTTTCATAATTGCACTTTCACTAAATAAATGTAAATAAATAGTTTCAAGGGCAAAAATTGTCTAACCGAATATCTCTCGACCATTGATAAATACTTATAATTTTATTACAACTTTCTCAAGCACGTTGCTTTTAGGCAACAACCCTCCGCTGCTGGCGTCGGGCTGTTTCCAAGCAACGTGCTTTCGGAAACTGCAATAAAATTATTTCGTAATTATCACTGTCCTTGGGATATTATAGCTGAACATATTATATTGTTGCATATTGCATAATTACAAAACTAATATAACATACACAAGTGTATTATTTTAGTTACGTGAATAATAAACCATAGTAAGAAGAAGGTTCTGTTTAAGAAAGGGGGTTTTCAAGGCGACCAAAAAATGCATCAATTTAAATAACTGCAAAGTCTTTTGACACCTAACCAAAGTAATTAGATCATTCGTCTACGCATGATATAAAATTGTGTGCAGAAATAATAATGGTTGTTGTTCGGAACATCAAGGTCATAATATAGTCCAGAGAAATTAGACATTGCTCTTCGGAAAAATTCCCGGAAAGCTGGATTTTGGTATGAGCCTTGATATTGCGGTTCTAAACAAAATATCAAAAGTCCTCATCGATCCGAGTGCCGCTAAAAATTTTAAGGGGGGGCAAAGGTCACCAAAAACGGTATTTCGTGAATATCTCGTTAACGGTCACTTTTACAGAAAAAATATTGATTATAAAATTTCTAACAATAAAGATATCATGACTTTTATTCGTAAAAGTAACCGTTTTGGAGATAATTCGATTTACAGAGTTGAAATGAATAGATGCACTCCTCAATGACATGTATATCTCATTGGAGTTGCGATTTGAAATATTCCAAAATTTCCTTCTTTCAGAGCCCATAAAAATAGAAAGAAACACATATATAGTACACTGTAGTCTAAATTGAGAAGGAATGTGCTCCGAAAAGTTCCCCTCCGTTGTCATAAAACCTCAAGGGACATCAGCTTGCTATTCGTGTAGGAGCATAATACTATATTATGTTATTAAGAGCAAAAATGATACTTTATTTGGCGTGGCTGGACTGTTTATCTGCCGAGCTTGCGAGACAGATCATTACAGCCGAGCCACATAAAGATACTTTTGTTCCGAATAACATATAGTATTTTTCTTCAAACGTTTATAACAAATTATTTAAGAAATTTTAAGAAACCTGGAATTATTTTAAGGTAGAGGATTGAGTAGACTGATAAATGTAGGGTGCGTTGGAGAGCGTCACTATGACTACACTATAAACAACGTTGTGAACAAAATACGAAAAAAAATACTTTATCGCGTCAGTCTTGCTTAAATGTAACACCCGATATAAATGACGTCGATACTTGCGACTCCACTGAAGATGTAGATCCACCACGTTTCCTGACTGAATCTATGTAAATAAAGAAGACAGCAGAAAAACAAGAAGAAGAAGAAAAAGATGATGAAGAGGTAAGCATACCGATTGAAATAGAGTCTGAAGATGAATATTAATAACTCCTGTTTTGAATCCAAAATTGATTAATGAACGAGTTCACTATAATTTTTTTTTAAAATAAACATTTTTCAAACAAAACTAAACGTGGAATATGCCTACTGCGGACACCACATGAAAAAAAACGCACCTTGTACTCTACCTCGAAGGTGGTGTGGAAAAGAGTGCACGTTTCAACTCTGTAAATCGAATTATCTCCAAAACGGTTACTTTTATGAATAAAAAGCTACAAATTTGATAATTAATATTTTTTCTGTAAAAGTGACCGTTAACGAGATATTCACGAAATACCGTTTTTGGTGACCTTTGCCGCCCCCTTACAATTTTTAGCGGCACTCGGATCGATGAGGACTTTTGACATTTTGTTTAGAACCACAATATCAAGGCTCACACCAAAATCCAGCTTTCCGGGAATTTTTCCGATGTTTTGCTTTTATTTTGTCTAATTTCTCTGGACTAATATCACAAATTCGTTAATACCCCTCACCACACAAATATTTAACAACTGCTAAATACGTATTTCGACAGAAAAGCTGTCATCATCGGTAGCTACGATATACTCTTGACCAAATAACAAATGTAAGTGATTTGGTCACGAGTATATCGTTGCCTTTTTGTTGTGTAAGTTTTTTCGTAGTTTTTGATGATGACAGCTTTGCTGTCGAAATACGTATTTAGCAGTTGTTAAATATTTGTGTGATGAGGGGTTTTAACGAATTTGTGATATTTTCAAACCACAGGCTCCAGCAGTGTTTTATTTAAGGTCATAATACTCAGTACATAATGGTATAAATATAATGCAATGGTTACTGTCTCTGATATTACCTTTGCTTTCTGATCTGAGACTAATGTAATTTAGTTTTTAATATTTTGTCAACAAATTACTATGCGTAACACTAATTTAGGCTGTACCCCTAATGTCTGTTTTAAATGTCTTTAGTTAAAAATGTTAAAACAAAACTTAAAACCTTAGTTGAAATTATTTTATCTAATGCTGCTTACATATATAGTGTACATATTTTGTTTATTGCGATTTATTAATATAATTTGTTCTTTAAAAATCGTTGATTAAATTGCAAAACCTCAGTTACGATATCAATTAGCACATTGTATAATCTCGTTGATGTTGAAAATTTACAATTTAACATGTCCTGTATAGCAAATACACTCTAAAACAAAAACTGTTTTGGTGTTGAAGTATTACCCAAAATTAGGTTAAACGAAGTTAGTTTATTTTCAAGTAAGTACTATTATTCTGTATTCTACCATGATAATGACCGACACGCATCGTATGTATGGTCGTGACATTAGTAATGATTTCGAAGCAAGCGGGCTTTATGCTCTTACGTATTCTGACTTGTTTCAGAAAAATTATTTAGTGCTTTACATCGACGATTGAGGGAAACACGGTCTTTTGGTACACCTACTATGGATCGCAGTTGACCTAGGTTTATTTTAACCCCTGAAATGAAAGAGCATGTTTTAAGAAGAATTTAAGAAAATTCTGTCACCAGTGTAAGGTGGCATGAGCGCTCCACTTGTATAGAAAATTATTCATAAGTAATCGTTGTACCCATACCACATTCACAGAGTACAAGCCCTAAACGCTTCTGATTTTGAATTAAGATCGTTTTGCTAATAGTTTGTTAGCAAACGCGCGAACAACTCAACGTTTACCGATTAGGCTGGGTTCATTAGAGACGGTGACACCGCTTTTCATAATAATCAAGTTTGGGATAATAAAAATCCTCACGGAATTGTTGTTTTAAACGTATGGCTGGGAATTCTAGAAGACCGTCTGATAGGTTTAGTTTTTTCCGAACTGTCTTAACAGTTCTAGTTTATTATGACCTCTTGATCAATACTTTGCTCATATTGTTAGAAGATGTGCCTTTAAATGCTCAGTCTATTTTAATGCATGACGGAGTACCACATCATTTATTTCTTACGGTCAGGGATTCCTTAAATCAAAGTTACAACGAGAGATGGATTGGAAAAAAAGGTCCAGTTGAATGGCCTCCTAGGTCTGCTGTCGTAACTGTAATTGTTTTTTTTTGTTTAAGGTATCTAAAGGTTTCTGTTTATGCAACACCAATTAATTGTTTAGCACGAATAGCCATAATTTAACATGTGAGTAACAGTTACGAATGTTGGAAAGAGGCTAAACGCAGCAGTATGTTGCTGGTGTGCTAGTAATACATCAGATTGTGATATAAAGACCCTGGCGTCGCCATAGAAAAACTAATAAGGTGAATGAGCGTCACTTGTTCCCTACTCGCCAAATTACTGCTATGATTTAAATAGGCAACTCCAGGAAACTCACGATGTTGTTGTTCTTCTTATTATTATTATTATTATAGTCTAGTAGCCTGTTTTAACCACAAAGTGGTTCGATGAGCCCTCTTTTCCCTTAGGCCGGGTAGGTGGCTAGCCTTGCCCGTCGAAATTGAGGAAGAGTTTCCTTGTTAAGGGTTAACGACTACCACATATATACGATTTTTAAATTTTAGAGTAGCAGGGATTCGAACCCGGACCGGCCGCCTGAGAGGCCAAAATTGCCTTGCTGGGCACTTAAACTATTAGTAATAGGTTATTCGAGGTCAGTTTGCAGTCTAAACGCCCTAAATTATAGCAACTGCAAAAAGAACGATTGGGGACAAGTTTTGTCTATTATTACCATCACTGCAAAACGTTTTAGGGTTACATTTATGTCTATAGATACCACCCTAATATGGTTTGTTTGCATGTTCTGGTTAAGGTCTAGACATGGGAAGTGCCAGGTACCTTAGACACCGATTGCTGTGGTCATATAATATTTATTATGTATAAAATGTATTCACTTGTAAATGAACTCAAACTCATTGACTAACTACTTTGACAACTAGCTAGTAACCTTTATGGAAAAGTATCTTCCCAGTTGTACGGTGGATTAGGAAAACAGAATAATTTAAATGAGCAACAAAATAATTTTATTTGAAATCGGCATTAAAGTAATCCATTGTTTTACGACTTTTTTGTAGGTGGCGAGGAAACAGCTAAACGTCAACCGACGTTAACATAACCTACAAATGTTGGGTAAAATATTGTAATTTCACAAATTCTCAATTTCTTATAAAACATAGTGTACATCTCGGCACTGAAGTTCCATTTTATCCCTCATGTGGTTTAATTGCCTTGGCCTTACGGGCCTCGGCAACTAAATCCACATTCGTGATAAAAAGCTAAACTCCAGTGCCTTGGTATAGAAACTACTATTTGAGCATCAACTTTTTGTGAGCATTTTAATTATTGGCCACCAAAGTAATACCTCGTCACCAACAATAATAAATGAGAACTAGAATGTCATTACCAGAAATATCGTTTGCTAACCACCAAAAATATTTTTAAACACTAATAAAATTTACTTTATCACCAGAAATATCTTCAAAGATAATTATTGACATCCATTATTATCAAGAAACTTTGTAAATAATTAATAAACTCTAAAAATTATAAATATCAACTTATTTCAAAAATAAAGCAAAATATATATAGCGTGATTTATGACATGTGTGCCAAATGATGACTGGTGATATGAGAGATCATTTTGAGACAAAAAGTTGATATAAACATATATCCAATCTGCTTGTTTATAAGCTATAGAGATTTTAAACTTTTCTAGAGAAGTAAAACCTGGACTCTGGATCATTATTGTGAAATTATCACTTTACATAGAAAACAAGCTGCCACTAGCAACAAAAACTATTCAAGACATCTGCACTTTGACAGGTACATTCATAGGGTGCTTCAACTAAAAAATGTGCAAGTTTACACAAGCAACTACAATGTTACTATCAATCTTTTAATTTCCATGCTCCTGCGAAAACGAGATCTTTTAGTCGTCTTTAGTTTAGTTTAGTTGAAAGGTGTGCTTGGCTGCTCCATATAATTTTTTTAAAATTATCATTACGTTCAAAGCACTGAAATAAAATGGCATATTTTTTCTGCACAGTCTTTGGTGTCACCTATACAAGTAAAATGTTTCTGCCTTTCAAACAGTAAAAAGGAGTTCCTATCTATCGTCTCTTTTTTGCTAACTAACGACAAAGCCCAAGATTAGCCCTCGCAATATATCAAGCACCCCGCTTATATTACACCATTAAATTTCTTTCTATCAACTCGAATTAAAGCGGATTTCTGCAGAAAGCAATATCTGGACTTAGTTTAGTTCTGAGCATCTCGTCAGAACTGCCGCTAATCAGCTTCTGGATCATTACCTTCACATAATACAAAGACGTACGGACTAGCATTTCCCACCATTGTGGCTCTATGTGCGGCTATTTACTGCAATATTCACTTTATGATGTTGATATAAGAGATTGCAAAAAGTAAAGGGGCTTCCTTGGATTAACTGTCTGTCACGGGGGATTGTTTGGGCTACTGAGGATTACTTAATTATTTCTTGTTGAGCTTCTTACATTAATTAAGGGCAATTTCTCCTGCTCCTTCTAACTTTTGAATGCCCACCTTTTAACTAACAGTTTATTATGTCCAACAAATTTTAATAATGCAATAGCATTTAGAAGGGCGTTTTAGGTAAAGTTATGATTTATTAATCACTATTAGGTAATACACATCTGGTATGCAGTTTCCATTTAAAATGTGAAAATTAAAATAGCTATTTGTGCAAGAACTGCTAAAACTGAATATTTATGCCGAAGTTTCGTGCATAAACACCTTTAGCACGAGTTTGCACACAATATTTTTTCTACTGCTTTAAATTTACTGTTATTAATCCATAAATAGGTCCCGGGTGGTGTAGCTTGAACAAGCGTCCACGTTCGATCAGCAGTGTTAAGCAAAGGCTCTTTCTGGTCAGAACTTGGATGGAAGTTCCACGGATGCATCTCTCGGCGCCTCGTAATAGGGCTGTCACGGAAATAGTTGGTCCCGGCGGTCATAACAACATCATGACAGTCGTTAGTGGGGTTGGAAGTCCCCATAAATGCACAGCGACGCCTATAATTGGCCTAATGGCTGTTGGCTGAGTGCGAAATAAATAAATAAATGTCGATTTAACAAAGGTTTGCATTTATGACAGTTATAATTTACGTCATAGGAAAGAGATTGCCTTGCCGCACAGGTGACTGTTTCTGCAGTCGGTAGCTGTCACAGTTAGTTATCAAAGGTAATTAGTTAGTTCAACAAGCTAGTGTTAAAAAGCCTACTTTTAGTAGTGGTTGTAGAATATAGTTGTTTCATTAGTACAAAAAATGCATGATTTCGGGGCAAGTAAGACAGATCGCCGGACGACGCGTAGCGGAGTCCGGCGAGTCTTACGCGTGGAGCTATAGGTGTATCAACGTAGAGAAATTAAAGTGAGATCGCTTGGCTCAATATTTAATTGCTTAGTACCTTGGATCTGTTCTCAGTTTGTAATTTATATTTAACCTATTGGACCTTTAATTGCTTATTTAATTGTGTTAATTACTAGTATAAAATGGTATTTTGAGTTCACCTTTTCGTTAATTCATGTTCTGACATTTCGAGTACTGGGTTGTGTGAAAAAGTTTATATCCTGGCTATATTTTATATGACTTCTATGATAATTAAATATGTTATACTGCTAATGTTTTTGTGTGTCTGATTTCGTTACTGCTACCTTTTGTACTTGAGATATTGTACTATTTCTTAATGCCATTGTCTGAGTTTATAGGTTCTCGACCTATCTGAGTATATTTATTGTAAGTGAAGACTTCTTAACCTTTCCAATAAAGATAAACTCTTAACTTTCAATTCAACGCTTAGGTGATTGACGTTTTTCTATCGGAAACCGTTGTAACACAACCTCAAATTCATAATATTTCAATATTCTCACTGACTTTTTATTATTTTAATTACTTTGTACAGAAGTGCAAAGGTAATTTAGAGTCAACGTCCGTCGAGATCTGGAGTGATCTAACCGAGCCAATTGTAACAAGAGATCAATATAAAAATCAATTAGGGTAGGCTGTGATATGTGTTATACGTTTGGCAGTACTGAAGTGTATTGTCAGTCTATGTCAAATTCGAGATTTGCAGGTTAAGATTTACGTCAGTCCGTGTCAAACAACAAACAAAACCTAACCTATTAATCTCCAATTTGACATAGACTGACAATACACTTCAGTACTGCCAAACGTTTAACACATATCACAGCCTACCCTAATTGGTTTTTTTATTGATCTCTTGTTATAAACATTTATTTTTTTGAATGTATGGTACAAAGTTAACTATTGCACAAATAAAATAAATGAACTTTTCTAACAAATTTCTGGAGAGCCCGTTAAATGAGCGCTGTCCTCACTCGCCCAGCAAACGACAGATTGTAAGCAAATCAAATTAATGGCGGCCGAATTTTACTTAAAGTGCTAGGGAGTGTAGTGATTTCTAGTACAGAGAATTACAACGAGGTGAGGACGCTACTGCGACAGCTTGGACGAGATTCTAGATACCTTTTTGGGCGAGGTTGCGAACCCCTAGTACGTGAGATTCTTGCAACCGGGCAGAATTATTACTTCGGGCAGCTATTTTGATTCCACAACATCGGCGCCTGCAGGGAGACCTGGGCCCGCTCCTAGAAGACTATGAAGATGCTTCAACTACGTTTAGATTGTCGATCTGACGCTGTCATTGATGTATTTCGATATGAGCTTGGTGGTGAGTTCGGAAGTCGGGTATCGTTATCAAGACGTTAGTGTTTTCAAATAGGATATTTGGGGTTAAGATATAAGCGACAGGGAGTTTAATAAACTCAGCTTAGAGAGAGTGTCTGAACTCGTCACAGGTTAGATGCTAGAGCGCGCAGTTCAGACGTTAGGCTTTCAGGTATATAGGAAAGATTTCAGCAAGGTTAGGTCAAATTCTGGTCAGTTCTACTTCTCATGAAGGAGCTGGACGTAGACCTTTTCTAACGCGAGCTTCTTTCTCAGAATGAAGCAACTCACGTGATATCTCCAGATGCTCAATTAACAGGATAAAGCGACGCTGGCGACTGGCTGTGGGGCATTAAGATTGCTTCCGACTAGAGCTCGATGCAAGTCTGAAAGGGGAGAGAAAATAAAGGGTGAGAGTGTCCGGCATCGCTCTCCAATACTCATTTTCGGTCTTTTTCCACTTCGCTTAGCCCAGGAAACCTAAGAGAGGAAACGAGGGGAGGGGAGAATTCACGCGTTGCTGGTCCCCAGCTAAATTACCTGGTTTGATCAGCTAAATCTTGCTGTAACCAGATGACCCCATAGATAGATAGATAGCTAGATTTATTTCACGTAAAAAATTTTTTACAGAGATCGTCGTTACCATATTTAAAATAATAAAATTTTACAAATAGTGACTTGATAAATAAAGCTAAAACAACTATAAATATATTACATACGCGATCAAGTTGATAAAATCTCATTCCAAGCCTGAAATATAAACATTTAAAATAAACACTTAGGGCCGGTTGCAGAAAGCAATGTTAAGTCTGGTGTTAGCTAACATCGCGTCAAAGTGAACAAAAACGAATCAAATCTCAAATGCTTATGGTAACTAATACATTAGTAAACAAAATTTGATGCGATTTTGTTCACTTTGACGCGATGTTAGCTAACACCAGACTTAACATTGCTTTCTGCAACCGGCCGTTAGAATAACGCTCATTTTTTGAACAGATCACAGTCTAGGAACTCTTGCAAACTGTAGAAACAATTATTTGCCAACAAGGACTTTGTTGTATGGTTGAAATTAACACAGTTCAAAAGTTTTATGTTTAAGGGAAGTTTGTTATACAACAGCACACCCCAGTAGTCCACATATTTTTGGGCAGCGAAAATCCTATGAAAGGGTGTTTGTAGATCGTTTCCTTTTCTTGTGTTGTAGTTATGATTCGTATTATTTAGGATGAACTTTTGCCGATTAGAGTGAACGAACTTGAGACACTGATATATGAACAATATACTTTGATTATTTATGATCTCCCAAATCGCTTTTTGTTTGTTGTCAGCATTGTTCAGAAATTTTTCATTTTCGCTTTTGTTTAATTTAATTTTAGCGCGATAGACGATTTTATAGGTGCTATACGTTTGGTAGGACACTTGGTCTTTTCGGACTGCAGCAATTGTGCCTAGTGCATTTAGTGTGTTCTTCATGTTTCTTACTTCTGGACAATGTGGTATATGAGTTTTGTTGGAGTTATTTAGTTTCACTTCTTTCAGTGGAAAGCTTTCATTGTATAATTTGAGGAATTTCTCATAAAATACTTTGAAAGCCTCAGCAGCTGATAATGGCACAAGTAGGTTTTGCTAAGCAAATTCATTAAGACTTAACTGGAAATTATAAACATTGTGATCATTTATAATCCTTCTTATAGTGGTGTGATTACGAACAGGATTGTTTTGTATATATGTTTTTTTAACAATGTGAGATCTTGTACAAGGTGATCCCCCAGATGATGGTTCTTGTTTATTACTTTAAAGTTATTATTAATATTCCTGAATATATTATCAAGACATAATTAATTTCTTGTTGGAACCAGATAACTTTTATGGCGGAGATAGCGTCATGGAAATTGAAATATGCGTTTAACACATTTTTAATTTAATTTGCAAGGAAGCAAACGTAACAAATATCTTGCACACCAACGACTCAAAACTTTCAACTTAAATTACAGGAATTTAGCAGTTCCTAAGGTCACTATTACAATTTCATATATTTTTACTATATCGCCCAGGTATTATTGTCATGAACTGGAACTTTTTTCTCAAAACTTTCTACTACATCTTTCACTTTTTTATGAGTGTTTAAAGTGTGGAGTACTGAAACCAATGAACTCTATACTTACGTACGTGGAAAGGAACCGACCGTTGTCGAATGTAAGCATTTTTGTGTCAGGGGCAAAGATAGACTCATTGTGACGGTAACCTTTCTCTCTCCTACCCATTGCGTTATATTTTGCTAAATCGTACCTGAGATAATTATTTACCTTTTTTTGGATCTAAACAGACTAAACCGGCTTTTTATTTAATTCTGGGTTGAAATAGAATCTAGAAAGTGTTTAGTAGTGCGGTTTTGAAAGCGTTTAGTCTCGTGTGACATTTTAAAAGCCGGTGTGAAAATTGTATTTTGTTCTTTTAAAGGAGTTTTCGTGTTATACAAAAACAAATACTTCTAGTTTAAAGACATGGTGATTTCGTGTGTCGCGTATGGTTGTAATAATGAGCAGGATGGACGGAAAATTCCATTTCATACGTAAGTTGAAAATAGAGATATTATAGCCATGAAGCTATGTCTAATGAAAATATTGCATATTATTACTATGGCGGAAATTACCCAAATTCTAAATCCCTAATTTTAGTATTGTTTTTTTCAGTTTTCCCTTCTTTCACAACAAACAGATGACGAAATTTCCATGTTTGTTGAGTATTTAGAAAAAACTAAACTAAGCGATTTTCAAGGGTAATACCACAAAAGGTGAAAATTTTTTGAGAATTTTTTTGTTCACATGTAAATTATTGCGTTTAAATTTCTCGATACCAAAACTGCGTTAAAAATTCCGCGAGACCGCAGGTCGAGTGGAATTTGAGCAGTTTTTGTTGAGAGAAATTTGCAATAATTTGCATGTAGACGAAAAAAATTCTCTTAAAAAATTTTGCCTTGAGTGGTATTTGGAAAGATTATTCAACAATATGAGCAGATGACTTTTACCGTGTTCGACAGCACACATTTTTAACGTTTTCCACTATTAATTCAATACTGGAGCTTCCAACACGATTATTATGAGTTTTTAGAACGACGCTAATTTGCAAACTTTGACTTTGACGTTTTGGTGAAATGTCAGTCAAAGGTTACTCACTAAATTGAAATCATAAAACCAGTGGGGCTCGCTTGAAAACACTGTGACATTAGGTGTTTTCAATGACAGTCAATTTTGATTGGCCGTTTCTGACAAATTGAACAATTTTCATTGGTTCGTTCATTATAGTGTTGAATAATCAGGACAATTTAACTGGTGTCATCGTCAACCAATGGCATTCTTCAATTTAAAAATTAACTACCAATCGAACGATTATTTTAGTGACAACAATTTGAGGAGCTTTATTTCAGCGACAATAATTCGAGGAGCTTTATTTCAGCGACAATTTTTTCTGTAACTATTTTTTAATGAAAAGTTAAATTGTCAAGACGAATAGGACTCTAGGTCGAAATATTGCAGACAATTTTTGCTCTTCAGATTGTCTCGTTTCTGTTGCTTTAGAAAATAACGACTCGTGCAAGCACTCGTCGTTATTTTTGTCGCCGCAGAAACTCGTATCTGAATCGCAAAATTATTGTCGGCAATATTTTGACCTCTCGTCCTATTATTACTGAAAATATTTTGTATTATATATCTGGATACATAGTTCACCGTCTTGTTAGTGAAACCACTTGCCATCATTGTATAGAAATTCTATTAAAAAGAGATAGTGATAAGAACAATGATCACATGTACAGTGCGCTTCCAGAAACATCCAAAAAATTTACAAGTTTTATATCTCGTGGTGGTCTTGTTTTTGCATCAAATATTGTATACAAAATTTTGCATTTTGCAGAAAGGCAATTTCATCTAATGGTGGTAAAAAATGAAATTTTAAAGAGTTCATTAAATGTTAAAATGCGAATTATTAATACAGCTATTAATTATTTTGGTGAAAATATTGATATATTTCAACCCAAGCACCCTGTTACCCAAGAATTCATGAGTGAAGAGAATCATGAGTTTCAAATTACTAGAAAAATTTTAGATATTTCTATAAAATGTCGTTTCCACCATCATTCTTCACTCATGAATTTAAAGTCACATTGAGGTGCTGCTACAGTTCTACAAAAAATGTCTAAACCTATATTGTTTAGGAATTGCTAGTGTTAGTATAAGTTCACTTTATTATTAGGATTTATATTTTTCTTCTTTGTATTAACTTTTATTTTTATTAATATAATATTCTCTTTCTTTGGCATACCAAAGTATAGGTTGTTTTTTTAAAATCTCCCTATCCTTGTCATCTCCCTTTACCCATCAGTTTTCGTTTATTTTTAACCCTTTGGGGTAAACACTTAACAACAATAATTATTTATTTAATCTAATTAACCACATAAAAAGCTTCCCGGTATCACAAAAAATGTAATTTGCATCGCCGGACTTTTTTTCATGAAATTAGCTCAAAAATACGCCCTTAACTTTAATGTACGCAATTAGGAAGCACCCTGTATACAGTCTGAAACGTTAAAAACGTTATGTTACCTAATATTCTTTCTTAATTTTTAATGATTATGCAGAAAAACCAATGGGCCCGTAATGCCTGTCATGACATTTCTGATATCATGTTATTAATGTTTATAGTTAATGCTTTTTAGGGACTTCTATTGCTAAAATTATTCTTATCATTCAATATTTTAGTCAATAAATAGGGTGCTTTACTTGAATAATCAAAATAAAACCAAAAACAATTATAAAAATCGCAGAATCTCCGTAATACGCCATTTAACTCAATAAGATAGAAAGAAAGAGATACCCGTTACAACGACGGGTTGCCTACATTTTCGATTTGCCTCACTTTTGTCGATTTACGGGGCCGTTCCAGTTACGTTAGTATACAGTTCATTGACTGAAACAAAGTCTTAGAGATCTCTTTTTGAATTCTAAATTATGTTTTAAAATGTTTGCTGCTATATTGTTTTACCTTTTTTTTGAGGTTAATTCTTGAACCTATTCTATGTATATGTGTCAACAGTTAGTCTTCGATAAATGTGTGAAGTCTGGAGCTCTCAAATTGTATGAATTTGCATTTTTTTGCACTTACATATTTGCAGTTTTATATACTTTTACTAACGATCTTTCTGTGCAGCCGATTTCACCTACGTATACTTAAAATTAATTGTAAATCGTTCTAGTTGTGCTAAGTTTGCAATCTCTGATTATTCAGTTAAACTAAGTATTAAGCCTGATAGTACTTCACATTATTCTGTCACAGTACATTGTGTTGTGTAAGTATATATGATAATATGACTTTTATTTTAAGGCGGAAACAATTTCCGTATTTTCAACTGGCGTATCCAGCCTTTCGTCTTCCCTTTTTCGTTTGCCGCCTTTCGCACCCTATCTGGTGGCCAGTGTGCGTAATCCCTTTGGGGGTGCACTCTATCTTTTCGAATATGTTTTTTTCGTTGTTGCATTTTAATTTTTCGTTTGAACGATCGTTGCGTAGTAGCAAAATGTCCCGTTGGTTTTTAAGAGACTTTGGGGAACTTTCTTTCAAGTAAGGGAAGTGTCAGGCCATTTTCTATTTCTTTTGGATTCGTAGAGTTACATTACCATTTTGTACAATGTTGGAGCAGAGTTGGCGAGTCTGCCTTTATATGGGATCCGCGTCAGTAGTATTTAATCTTATAACGCTTTAGCTTCTCGCATCAAATAAAAATTCGGGCACAAGAATGGCTTTTGTCTTAATTTAAAGGTTTAGCGCACCGCGCCAATCTTTACACCGTTGCTTTATGCAGCTGCGTGTTCTTCAGTTGTGAGAACGTCTATTTTGAAGTCAATTAGAATTTAGTCCGTCAGAGCAAGTGAAAAAGCATCAGTCGATCTCTATCGCACCGAGACGGCTTGTCGTCACCGGGCGAAATCCCTGGCTTTCTATTGGTTACATCTGGTACGTTGCAGACATAGTTTTGAGCACGAAGTTCTGTTTTTAGCGTCGGTTTGGGGCATTCGGTTTGGGGGCCTGTGGCAGAGCAAGTCGACGTACCCTGCTGTTGTTTCCGCCCCTTGCCCGTATCGTTTGGGTGCGGGGGCGGTTTGCTTTTTTGTTATTTGTTACTCCTCTAAGTTTTCTGCTTGAGCAGACGGCACTTGGCGAGCGTTGAGAGTACATGTGTTGCAAGTTGATGCCCGTTTGCGGGTTTGTTGTGGTCATCCGTTAGTATGGAGGCTTGTTAGGCCTATTTTCTCCGTCGTTTGTGAGACGTGATTCATGACCGAGTGACCCATTCAACAGCCACGCTGATATCCGTGTTTGCCAAAGGGGCATGACACATTCCACTCACGTTTGAAGCAGATGACTATTGCGGACGTCACAGCTTTCGCCCAAGCCACGTACCAAAAGCGTAGCGACCATCGACGCTTGCACGAACGCCCTTCTCCCGTCTAGAGGCCGAGCTATCAACCAAGATATCATTTGTGTTATAAACTGTTTGGCCACAGCATGCTCTTGTAATTAACCGCATAAATCTGTGCCTGGCGCTGGATTACTGTTTAGTACACTCTAGTACAAATTTAACGTTCGTGTTATAAATTGCTTTACTGCCAGTCACTATGTTTTTGTGATTCGAAATCAAATAGAAATTTCTCGCTTGTGCTTCACACTTGTTTAGTAGTAAGCCGACTTGTAAATAGAACTTATTTGGACTTGTTGTTTGCCTCAGCTGCGCGTCGTAGCTTCTAGATAAAGCATTTCCCAGCTGGGCGTATCCCGTTAGGTATTTTGTTTTGTTAGTCCATTTACTGTGTCAGCTCGATGTAGGTGCCGACCACGTCAATACAATTGTAAGTTTTTCGGTCATGTGAAGTGGCCCAATAGATGTATTAACTATTTACGATTTTGATTTTTCCTTTTTCTTGTTCATGTTTGTTTACAGGGTGATTGAGTCACTATGTCAAGATTACTGGAAGGTGAGGCCCGGACGTAGTGAATAAGTGTTGCAGGTAGGTTGGCGCGTTTGTCGCTACGCTGTGGCTTTCAGAACTAGTATTTGAGCGCTTGTGGCCCCGTTTAGCTTTCAAGATTCGGCTAAGCGTGGGTTTTACCGTATTTGGATTTTGTGGCGCCCTATTATTATTCGGCAACACCCCGCTCCCTCCTTGAGCGTAGCTGAGCCGAGGCCTTTAGCCTGTTTCTTACGATTTCCAGGGTAAGTGTGCACGTACGGGGTACATCGAGATCATCTTAGACGCCATCTAAAGGTCAGTCGTTGCCAGCTAAAAATGTCTTTTTGTGATTTTGTTCGAGTGGCGTTGGTTTGCATTTAACTTCCGGTAGTGGCGTCAGTAGAAGTGCTTTATTTCGTGACGTGGTATACTTACTCTTAATTTTTTCGCATAGCAACAGCGTTTACTGCGTGGACATAAAAAAAATTAAATGGAACACGGAGCTTGTTTAGGTTATTTTCGACACCAGTGAACCATATTGGAATTGATGGCGGTCCGATCAGGTAGAAATATGACGTTAGGAAATTCCCCTTGAGTTAAATAGTGAGCATATAGAGTGCGTACAAATAAATGATTATATGAACTTTCAATTAGCAAGTTAGAAATTTAATTTTGGATGTAGCGACCTAACCCTGCAGATAGAGCCATTTTAATAATTATCAAGATAAAATAAAATTATTAGCCGGGCACTTTCCTAAAGCTGATAGTATTAGGTAAATTTAACTAACATAGGCAATTAAAAGCCTAGCAATATATTCAGTAAGAAACAGTATGTCCACGATTTTGTTACCCAGTGCTTATATGTTAAACATCTCCAATGTCAGTGTTATAGTAGTTTTGTAAAAAGTTTTAAGCGTAGATTTATCGATTTTATTTTTTATTATAAAATAATAAGTTACTTATTTCACTTCTGCATGTAAAAAAACTTGAAATGATTTATTGAAGTATTAACGCTGACCTAGCTACAGTGACATTATTCTGCCTAAACCAATTCAGGAGGAACGTGGAAAGCATATATTTAATTATTATTGGTCGGACATAACTGAATTATTAATTCTCACTCAGGAGATGATTGACGTTCTCAATCTAAAAGAGAACAACCTCAGCAAAGGGGTGCGTCAAAGTTGGCGCAACTGCGTACTTACCTTTCCTCTACCTACTAACGTTTAATTGGCTCATAAGATCACTTGCATGCAGATGTACAGAGTATAAACAAATTTAATCTAATAATGTATATTGAACACACAAGACTGCATGGCCGTAGCTGATCAATATTCAATATATTATTATCTGAGAAAAATGCCCTTGATTCAATCTATTAGACACAGTCCAATCTGTCGATTGACAACATTCGAGGCCTTTCTTGAGGAATAATATTCGAGAAGAGGAGTTAGAAACGTTCAGAAGCTACATGCTCTATAGCAGCTATGCAGAAGAAACAAGAAATATTTAGCTTAATGCAGTGTCAATCATAGCGACTTGAATACAAAGCAAGCCTGCAGTTTGAAGTGGTGAAGTTCAGATGGTTTCAGGGAGGACTCTTGACCTTGGGTATGACTGACCTACGGATATGGTCGCCGATAAACGTTGTTCAACTGTGATGTTCTCTCAGCGGGGTCGACAATGTATTATTGTGCGTATGCGAGAATCCGATCACAGACGATGGAGGGGGCCGGCGGCACTTAGCCCACGATAGTGTAGCCTGACCAACATATTTAATCACTTTGAAGTTTAATATCAATCCGGTTAAGACTGACTATGCACATCCGGCAGAACTAAATAACTTAAATGAATTGGCACTGCGTATCATACGTAAACCAGACACTTCTGTATGGTTTTGTCTGAATTCATTGCCGTTTGCTGATTGTCTATCTTCCAAATTCACGAAAATAAAGGAAACAATGAATATAATGCGCCCTATTTGTGTTTACAGCGGGGGACGGGCGGGGAGCCACCACTTTGAAAAGTTGCTGGTTGTTCTAGGTGTTATGCGGGATTGAGGGGTGAGAGCCAACGCGACTGTAACGGGAATTTGCAAGCCGCGAGTACAATAGGAACTATAATATCGCAGTTACCATCGATCAGGAAAAAAATGAAGCCGCAATTAAAAAATTTCAAATAGCTGCACACGTTTAGTTTACTTCAATTACTCAGTGATTTTCATTTATCTAAACATAAAGAAATTTATTAAACGCAGTTATCGTTTTAATATGTAGTACCTAGGAGAGAAACGGTTTTCTCTGCCACACTCAGTACTGATGCCTTTTTAACGCTTATAAAATGACCAGTTGCTGAATAAATAATAATTAATAGTAATAGTAATCTGTATATTTATTATTTTGTACAACTTCAGAATCCAAAAGTAAATATCTTGGGAGAAAATAAGGTATCCATTTGTTGTTTAAAATTGATTATTACACACAACTGTCACATGACTGATATCAGCCAATGAAAACCATGCATTTTTTGAAAATCGACCAATCCCGAATTGATTACCTGATAAGCTCCCGCGGGCTGCTTACCAAGCGATAAGCTCCCTAGGGATGATTATCGACCCCGTGGATGGTGTCATAATTAGAAATAGAAATGCAAGAACCAGGCAATTTGAATTTTTTGGCATTATTAGATCAATTTTACATCATATATCGTATAAGGGTTTTGTGTAATGATCTTCAAAATATAAACGCGGGCAACACACTTACATATAATTTTGCCCATACCAAGAGTCATCGTGCTGGTTGCCCTTAGAAAATACCCTCGGGAGAGCCCTCGGGACAGTTTTCATTGCAACCAGCACTCGACCCTTGCCGTGTGCAAAATTATCGGTAAGTATGTCTCGCCTTTGTTATATTACTATTGATAATTTCTTAAATATAATACAAGGTTACACAATTATTGGGCTAAAAACGATTTAATTATGCAGATTATACCTACATATTATTTTTAAGGCAAATGATCTAGAGCGTTTTCGCTCCGTTTGAAAGAGTGTATAAATATGAGTAAAGATTAATTACTTTTTAATCGTGGTATAAAAGTTGATCTATATATTTTGTCATGTTAATCATTAGTAGATTATCCGTTATCTTCTTAATTAAAAGTTTACCGCATATAAGGGATACAGGTTACACATTTTAATCCCTACTTATTGTGTTATTAGATTAACTCAGCACTGTTAAAGTGGCGTTTATTAAAAGGAAAATAGAACCAACCATATTTATAAAATGTAAAAATCGGAAAAGCCGCTTTAGAAATTTGTCGGACTGTTTCAGACAGCAGCGGCGCTAAAAGACATCCTTGTTCAAACTGCTTTGTCTTAGTTATGTTTTCTGAACAATGCGGGTCCTCGCTGATTTTTCATTCATGTCACGTCGGATTATGAGCACTGTCAGCTTTGACAAATAATAATGGCACGCATGTATACGACTACTTCCAACCGTGATTCCATTTTCTTACAAATCTTGCAAAATTTTTATACACCGCAGTTGTAAGCCATCAGCAATCTCTACGTAACTATGTTACGTATGTCTGGGAATACGCTTTTGCGTATTCATATTACATCGAATTTTATCTAGTGGGTGCGATATGCGTAACAATTCCAGGGTCCCATGTGGAGGACGTTGAAATTTAATTATCCGAAACTTGAAAACGGCTCCTGTAACGATGTTTTGAAATAATTAACACTAAAGGATAACGAACGGTTTATGAATTCGAAGGGCTAACTCGTAAATGAAGGATTAGAAAATACAATTAGCTGAAATTGAAAATTAATAAATTTAGTACTGTGGACCTCCAATAAATGCCTATACTGAGTTAATTTTGTAGTATTATTATTTAAGATCATTCTAAGTCAGCTATTTTTATAATTGTATTAAAGTTAGAAAGGATGAAACTTGCATCTTATGTACTTTGTCAATTTCGAAATCATCGACGTAAATTAACTTTATTTTCCACTAATCTATTATTTGTTGTTTATATCAATGATATTATGTATCTAAAGCAGTTCATAATGCCCTAGG
Organism: Agriotes lineatus; assembly: GCA_940337035.1. Taxonomy (NCBI): domain Eukaryota; kingdom Metazoa; phylum Arthropoda; class Insecta; order Coleoptera; family Elateridae; genus Agriotes; species Agriotes lineatus. The sequence goes on along the minus strand of CALNHX010005314.1, from coordinate 41,614 downwards.
GTGTTAGCAGGGGGCGTAATGATAACGCCCGCTCATTACACCCTTTCATGCCTTCTCGATAGGACATAATGAGCGGGCGTTATCATTATGCCCAACCATAACGCTCTAGGGCTCTGCAAGCTTTTCAAGTTATTTGCGTATTCAAAGTGGAAAATAAAACGTTGTATGCACCACGGGCATTACTTGATGTTCATAGCCTTCGGGCGACTTATAAACCCCGTGGGCCAGAAGCCCTCAGGCTTGTAAACTTGTCGCCAACGAAAGGGCATAATCATTTTGATAATGCCCCTGGTATATAAATAACTATAATAGTCCGTGTTATTCAAATTTTTATGACGCCTCCAATCAACCACCTAATTTATATGTTCTTCATTAACTACAGGACATTTTGGGTTTATGGACGAGTTTCGAATTGAGACGTTGGTCGTTGTATATTGTGGTTTTTCCGCAAATCTGGGTTTTCCGAACTTTTACGATACGTATCATACATGTTAACAGTTATTTTAAAGAATCAGAGTCATTTCTAATTATCGAATACTCTACATAATAGTTGTGAAAAATAAGATATCGGATCGTATCATGTTTTATTATTTTTGTATAAATTATAGCGAATTTTCGTAAGTTGGACGGTCTTAATCCGAAGAGTGCTGTTACAGGGCTGAACGGTATTTAAAAGACAAGCAATGTTTATATGACCCTGCTCTGCAATAAAATATGTGCTCCAGCTAACTACAGTCGAGAAATGAACGTACAATTGTATGTGTTGTAGGTAACTCGCAATTAATAACCAAGGACGCTATTTAATCTAAATTTATGCAAAGCAAGTGTCCCAAATTGCGAAAGGGAAACCGCCGAGATCGTCAGGGAGGTGTGCTTCACAGGTTTTTCTCCAGTCGGAAAAGTACGTTTTCGGTGATACCTGATAAACCTGGGTTTGATCATTCTAAACCCTTGCTGAAAATTACCTTACAATGTAAAGGAAAGTACGCAAAAAAGACGCAAGGGAATAATTTAAATATATTGCTACTTGAATAGGCTCATGAAGAAAGCAGCAATTCCACTTTACAAAACTAATGTAAATTAGCAGTTCCCTAAGTGATGTCACTATGTGTATAGCAAAGGCTCCGAAGGGGTTTCTTAACTTAGCTAACTAACGGTAGTATGCAACATATATGATAGGTGCATGACGCGTTTGGCTTTACAGTTTTTCAGTAGACGTATATAGGCGCAAAATCAATAAATATATTCACTACATCAAATTTTACCTGATAGCATCTTGCAAGGCCTCTTAGCGCAATGGGGCATCCCTGACGGTCGGTTACTTCTGCTAGCACTTGAAGAAAGATCAACGGTTTTTGAGGAAGATGTACACTTAGTATTCGCGAGATGATTTAACTACCACGGCCTCGTCAGTGGGGTGTCCCAAAAATAGATAAAACAATTGAGGAAAATCTATATTTACAGAACGGAACAGGAGTTGACGTAAACACAACACCCAGATACTTTTAACATACGAGGGAAGTCAACTTTCTTATTCGGCTTCGACCGTAATGGAGTAACACTCTTAATTAATGACAGCGACTCCCTCTTGCGTCACATTTCCAGCACCGGTTAACAACACGTGTTTCTTACTTCAGCCATAAGCGCTTCCTTAGAATATTTAACAATGAACTTGAACTTGGGACGGGGAAGCGACAGCGAGACACGCTTGCTTGGATATTAAGCACCTGACTGAAGAGGTCATTTCGACGTACAAACCTAGCTTTAACTTCTCCGAGTTAACGTCAAACAAAGCGAACGGAAGAAAATTCGACCACAGTGGAATATCCTAACGGTGTCCGTATTCAACGTATACTAACAGAATATCTATCGTTTCTTCTAAAATCCTTACAAGCCTACTTCAGTAAGAAAACCAGTTTAATAAATAAAATGTTTATTTGCAGAATGTAGAGTAAAATTTCGAATTCCAGCTGATAAATAGAAAAATGTTCGAAATAATTAACAAATTCAAGTTGCAAGTAGGTACAGAAAGAAAACTTTGATGTTAGTAGTTGGCAAGTGCTGTTGTAGTCTGAGACGCGTTACTTGGAAGAATTCTGATTTAATTAGAAAACGAAACCCTCTTATAAGCCTAGAGAAGCCTGGACTTCCACCGTTGAACATTCTTTATAGGCGTTTGGCTGCATATGCTAATTGATTGAAATGTAAAAGGATTTATTGAGAGGATGAAAATAGAAATGAGATTTAGCAAAAACTTAGTAACAATGTAAAAACATCTATTACACGGCGAATTCATAAAGACCATAGTCCCGTATCTCACATGCCGTAAGATGTCTAAAAGTATCTTCTTTTGTTGTCCATCTTTCGTGTCCATAAAGCAGCTTGGAATATTTATATGACTTAACAATGTGTTTTATGTGTATGGAGAATAGACGCAATATAATATACTGCTCAACAAATAATGAACTGGACCATTTGCATATATTGGTGAAATTTTTAAAAACATTTTCGAAAAGGACAGACATGCCATTTTTGGTAACCTTTCAAGATTGTGTCACTATAAAAAGCAATTATTTTCCCAATGCAGGTTAAATAAAACCAAGTTTTGTTCTTCCTGTTATTTTTGTGAAATATAGTTTTTTTATAATTTTATTACTTTTTAATTTTATTGAGAATATCATAAACAAATATAATGTGTTTAAATAGGTACATTAATAACTCAAAATGAATTGTATTTTAATAAATTCATGAATAAGGGCGGTGTTTACTTTCTTGGATGGGGCTGCAACCTCAGTCGCATGGCAGCACTGCAGACTTGTTTGCAACGGTCCTCTATAACGCACGCCGAGTCTTCTAACAGCGGCTCCAATTAGGTCGGATGCCTTGCTTACTGGTTACGCACTTCGGCTCTACTGGGGGCGGTTGTAGTTTTTTTGCACCAGTGGTAATAACGAGTTGTTTACAGAAGATGGCTACTGCAAATATTTCAGATTAAATAGCAAGCTGGTAAAGGTTACCTGCATCCGGAGCTAGTTTCATAAACAGCAGGGCGATCCGTAATTATTCCCGGCGTTTCACAACACAGCGGCGGCCTCGGAATTTCCGCTGTTTAAATAGCGGCGTACTGGAACTGGAATGCCTTCGCCCGCGGGCTATTGGTCAACTTCTAAAGCGTTGGCTGCTGGTTTTAGAAGTTAGCGTCTTATCTACTTACCTTCAGGTGGCGGTTTCTGGTATGCGGTTGCGACGGTATAAATCTCGGAGTCCTTTAATGTCAACAAAATTAAGTTCATTGAAATGTGGCCTTCTTGAATACAATTAAAGTTTACGCTGTGGATCCAAGCGACTACGGACAAAATATTAATGGCGGTCTGGGTTGGTGGATTACAGAAAAATTAACTTGCAGGGGTCGCGGTCTCGACTTGCAATTAATCGGCGGTCTGGCGGATTACAAAAAGTTAAATACACTTATAGGCTGACAGATATGCTGTCATCTTCCTAAGGGCTTATTATAACTGATTTTAGTTTACTAGACAGATACGCTGTCAGGATAAAATAAAATCAGATCGGGATCGGTAGGAAGGTATCTGGAAAATATTCTCAAGATCTTTAGAGCGGCCATGTGTTCTCCTTATATAGGTTTCGTCCGTTTTTATCGGCACCCGAGTTCCCTACTCTATGGGAGCGAAAAACACTCCAGTGGTTTTTTTGTGCGGCTCGCGCATCGGCAGCAGGATTTTGTTATCTTCTTTTGTCGCGGCGGCTAGATGTAAACGCTCCATAACGTGATGAATTAAATCAAATATTTTTTAGGTATCTTTAGAATTTTAATTTAAGACCAAACGTTACAATGTAACAAATACAATTTTTTAGGGTGGTCCAGTTCATTTGTTGAGCAGTATACAGTGTCCGCCAAAAAATCGGCAAAATATGAAAAACAAATTATTTTTGATTTTTCAAAAAGCTGTAAAGTGTTCACATAAAAAAATTTGAATTTTAATATTAAGTTTAGGTATGTGAAATCTCGAAAAATATTTAAAAAATTGAAAAATTGATTTTTAGATAAAGTTGAAAAAAATTAGAGGTTTTCTGACCTTGAGATTGTTCAGTTAGCTAAAAATAGCACACTCTAAAAAAATCTTATTAAAATCTTACTTAATTTCCGAAAAATAGCTTTTTTCGGATTTTAACAATTTGGAAAAACTCCATTTTCTAAATAAGTAAAAATCACTCGGTATGTATGATAGGGGCTAAATAGGTTTTTAGACAAGCACAAATTATTGACATAAAATTGTTTTTTGAAAAGTCAAAAATTACAAATTTTCCCATATTATGCGACTTTTTGGCGGACACTGTATATGATTATTTTATAGAATGAGTCTTATATGCATTTTATTTTGGTAAAGTAAAACCTTGGTTATAATGAACCATGAATAAATTCACCTTTATGAAAACGTTTTACATTTAGTAACATCAGAACTTAGACAGTATAGGCGGTTCAGAGGTAAGAGTCTCTAGTTCTGAGCCAGAATATATGAGTTCGAACCATATTTACTTGAACGGTTATAAAAATTTTTTGTCGACTTCATTGCGAATCTTGACTTTGGCATCCTTGGGGTCTTAATTTTTAAACCTTCTCCAGTGGGACGTTAACAAGGCTGACAACAAACTTCAAAAACAGTTTCCCAGTAGCACAGTGACTTTCTCTACCTCTGCAGCTAAAATTCTTTGATATTTCAAGCAGGTTTTATATGTGAATAAGAAAATGTTAACTTACGTTATTTACGTATCCCTTTTCTCATGATTTATGAGCAACGCTCTACTTATTTTAAGTCATTCTAAGCAGTAGTAGTGGTAACTGTGTTATGGAAATTCCATTAGGGTTTTTATACGTTCCTAAAGTTTTAAATTACTTCTTTCTGCCTGTACTTTTTCTATTTTCTGATCTTTTCCTTCGCCTTTTTTTAGCTTTATAAAATTGTCTATTTTTAAAATAAGTTTTTACGTAGAAATCTCTATGCCAGGAAATGTCTTGGTTTGCTATAGTACGTGTATAATTATAGTGTTAACCATTTTTTTTCGACAGATGCCTGATTGGCGACTTGTAATTTGTTTTCTGAATTTAGTAAAATAGGTCCCGGGTGGAGTAGCTTGAACAAGCGTCCACGTTCGATCAGCAGAGTTAAGCAACGCTCTCTCTGGTCAGAACTTGGATGGGAGTTCCACGGCTGCATCTCTCGACGCCTCGTGATACAGCTGTCACGGAAATAGTTGGTCCTGGCGGTCATAACAACATCATGACAGTCGTTAGTGGGGTTGGAAGTCCCCATAAATGCACAGCGACGCCTATAATTGACCTAACGGCTGTTGGCTGAGTGCGATATAAATATATAAATAAGTAAATTAATTAATAAAATCTTTTTTCCATATGCTTTTATTCTTTTCGATATTTTTTTTCATGAAAATATCTCTCATATCGCGCTTTATTGCCGTTTCAGCGAAACGCTTCTGTATTATTTTATGTTTATTATATTTTTCTTTGCTAACCGTTTGCTCTATTCATGTTACCTTCTATGCAGCTCTGCTTCCATTAAGTTTAGATCTGCTGCTGACTTTTAACTGGGGATGTCTTATGGTAGGTTGTGGTTGGATCCAATAGTATAGTTTCTCGATGGTATATTAAACCATCTGGTATTTGTTGTGGAACTGTTCATTTCTTGGCGGCATTGAACAATAATACGTTCTCGTTGGTTCTGATATATTCGGTTTTGCCGCTAATGAAACAGAAACATGCCTCCGACTAACTCGGGAGAAGGGCTGGGTCGACTTACCTTCGAAACGAAAAGAACTAAACTTTTGGGCGCCAAGTGATTTCTTATGGCGATGTTCTCCAAGAATTCTCGAGCTAGAAAATCACTAAATTACTCAAATCGTAAGAACAGACAACTTAACAGCGAAACCCAAGTCTCGGTGAAATGGTATAATAATTACTCATTTAAATAGTGAACAATAGGAAATAACAATGTATAATTACTGCCTTACCACCTTCGACAAATAACAAGTACATTTCTTAACTAACTAAATATCACATATAAATGTATCACAGAACCTATCACAGATCATGCAAAACTATGTGTGTGTAAAAATCAATGCTACGCAACCTCACTGAGTTAAAAAATATACTTGAACTGTATGATTAATTATTAATAAAGCTAAACTGATATTCAAGGCGATTAAGTTAGAAAATAGCCCCGTTCGCTGAATGAGTATGACCTATATACAATTGAAACTTGGAAACGTTTGTAAAATGATTCAATTACTCACTCAGCTCTCAAATACCATGAATCTAGGTGTTAGAATTACACCTGAACATATCACTCAGCTTTAACTAGCAAAAATATAGTTTAAACGGTCACACAAAAAATATAGGTTTAAACCAATGGTGAAGCCAATAAATTAATTATATCTGTTGCTCGAAATATAGTATATTTATTTATTCAAATAACACGATAAAGAAATTGCGATCTTAAACCACCAAGATGCTCGCTGCGTTCGAAAGCCAAAGCGAATGGGCCGTCTGCAGTGAGAGGAAACGGGACTTTTTCCTTCTACGATCACAGCTTTTCTAGGAACAAGGTACGGCTTAACATGAACCTCTGCGCCCCAGTGTCTAATGAAACGTTTACAGTGTTCATTTTGATAGCCCGTAAGATGAAACGTTTACAGTCCTTGGATGAAAGGCTAATTACAGTACACACCAAACATTAGAAATCGATCTAATAAAAGATAAAATCTCTTACCAGGATCTGCCTTTCATTCACACACAAAAGATCAAGCAATTGCCATGTGCTTGTGAGGTTAGGATTCAATTCAATCGATTTTGAGAAGATTCTGTCCCGAACAACTGGGTTCAACAAATTGACATCCCCGAAACAAGTCGGTAATTACGCACACAAGAGGCATACGAATGCGCCTTGAGGTCGATGCCTTTAAAATATTAAAAGTGGACGTGACTACCTCCCTGGACTTTCCCATACTGGAAACTGTTCATATCGTCTTTATTCAACAGTCTTTACAACATATTAAAATTTCAACTCGATGACTCACGTCTTCACCGTGATAAGCGTTTACACTTTCACGTAAATTGCGGGTAAATATAAAAGAATGTGTAGTTCAAAACGTGACCACCGAGCTTCTGTAGATGGCGCCAAGTGGACAAGCCGCCACTGTGCTATTTATGTATTATTTTCCTCAAAACGGCTGTAGCACCGAGGTGAAATTTTCTAAGTACCTGGAAATTATATTTTCTAGGACATACAAAATCGATTTTTTTATTTTCGCGGAAAAAGATTCTTTGACGCAAAAATATAACAACCGTTAGAATAAAAAAATTATTTTTCAAAAATAGAGGGGGGAGGGGGCCGGTGCGCTTACATATATCCACGAGTGTAATATTTGTTTGCATATTCATATGCTCCATTATGCACTGAGCAATTCAGTGAAAACTTCAGCTACCTATCTTGTTTTGTTTATTAATTAAAGGGGTTTAAATTTTCAAACTTCAAAGCTTCGTAGAGGGCGCCATAGATAATTCATAAGATTCTTTAAAAAACAGATCGATAGCCCTTTTCGGGGTCTATCAGTGTATAAAGTTTAAACAAATTCCTGTGGGCAGTTTTTGAGAAATGATTTTTAGAAAATTTCCAAAATTTTGAAAATTTGTAATTTAGGCCCCTTAATATTTTTCAAAACACTTTTTATATCACCTCATGTTAGCCTTCATATACTATTCAGAAAAAAAATCAATTGAATCGATTCATCCGTTTTTGAGTAATAGGGCGTTAAACTCAAAATTTTCAAAAAATCATAGCGCCCTTCATTTTAAACCTAGCGAGTTCGGCAAAAAACTAACAGATTTGTCTTATGACCCTCTATCGTTATCCGCAATAAAATTTTCAAAATTTTAATCACGAAAACAGTGATACCAAAAAAACATGCGTAACTTCTGCTTCCGGTTTCGGATTTTTTTGAAAAGCTTATTTTGTCGATGAATTTTCGATACACCCCCGCATTCCAAAGCGCATCAAAATCGGAGCAATACTTTCGGCTGTAGGAGCGTCACCCACCCACACACCCACACACAGACAGAATTTTTTTTAAAACCACTTTTTTGGGTTCCTAGAGGCCCAAAACGGATATTTCTGTGAAAATCTCGATTTCCAAAATTTTCATGATTCCTAGACTTCCCTATACCTATATGGAGAAATCTATACCATGGGATCTTGATCTACAGAAGCTCGGTGGTCACGTTTTGAACTACACATTCTTTTATAATTATATTTGTTTATAACAGCTGTTTTATAGGTATATTCAATATATTTTAGGAAAATTATTCAGCTAATTATTTTCTTATATTAATATATTTTCGACGTTTCGTCAGCTCAGCTGACTTCCTCAGAAAATACACATTAAGACGAATACAATAAACTTATGTAATTTTGATTGAAATTTTGAGATTGTAAAGTTGTATAATGTTCTAAGTTTAATAATAATTCTTACAATATTTAAAAAGATTTCGTAGATATAAAATGTCAGATGTCAAAGTTTGAAATTTAATTTTTTTTTAAATTTCAAACTTTGACATCTGACATTTTATATCTACGAAATCTTTTTAAATATTGTAAGAATTATTATTAAACTTAGAACATTATACAACTTTACAATCTCAAAATTTCAATCAAAATTACATAAGTTTATTGTATTCGTCTTAATGTGTATTTTCTGAGGAAGTCAGCTGAGCTGACGAAACGTCGAAAATATATTAATATAAGAAAATAATTAGCTGAATAATTTTCCTAAAATATATTGAACATTCTTTTATATTTACCCGCAATTTACGTAAAAGTGGAAACGCTTATCACGGTGAAGACGTGAGTCATCGAGTTGAAATTTTGATATGTTGTAAAGACTGTTGAATAAAGACGATATGAACAGTTTCCAGTATGGGAAAGTCCAGGGAGGTAGTCACGTCCACTCTTTTTGTGTGGAAGCGTTCATTTCTTGGAAGCATAGAAGATCCCTATTGGTTCCTTGTGGTTAATTTCTGACGTCCTTCTATATTTGATGAAGGTCCTTGGTATAGTTTTCTCGGTGGTAGATAAAACCATGTATTTGTTCTGGCTGTATTAAATCTTTAGCAGCATTGAACAAGCAAACGTGTTTGTTGGCTCCTTGTGTTTAATTCCTGACCACTTACTACATTTGATGAAGATCCAAAGGTATAGTTTTCTTTGTTACATAAAACTAAGTGTTTCTTGTGGCTGCATTCATTTTTGCAACATTGAACATGTAAACGATCTTGTTCGTTCCCTGTGGTTAATCCCCGATCATCTACTATAATTGGTGAAAATTCAATGCTCTAGTTTTCTCGGTTTAGATAATATCATGTATTGGTGTGGCAGTGCTCATTTATTGGGAGCATATAACATCGTTATCAGTTCCTTGTGGCCAATTTCTGACGTCTTCCTATATTTGATGAGGGTCCTTGGTATAGTTTTCTCGGCGATAGATAAAATGATATTCTTATGGCAGTATGCATTTATTGGCAGTATTGCTAGTTATTAATTCTTCATTAGATTAGTAAGTTTGTCTTTAAAATCTGAAAATTTAATCACAAGGTTATTCCTTGTTAGCACATATATTTGGATAATACAAATTGTGTAGCGTTGTAAATAGTGTTGGGAATACTTATTTAAAGTTTAATAATAATTTTATAACTTTGAAAAATTACTGTCTTGAATATACTAAGGAAGAATTATCGATACATTCCATTACAGTAATTCTGGTGTAGTAGAGCAGGCAACCACATATTTACTAGTTATATCTGATCAGGCTACTTGACTAAACATCATTTGACAGGTTCATTATTTTACGTTGCAAATACTTGACTGATGGTACTTTTAGTATTAAATTTAGAGCTGCTGTGCACCTGCTTTCAGGCTATAGTTTTTCGGAAAGGAATTTTAGAACTCAATTGTGATTTCGGATAAAGTAAATATGTGTAATGGCATAAAACACGAACTAAGAGTAAGCCAGTAATTACATAATACTTTATAATGATGTTGAAGTACTAATGGAGACCAATTTTGTAGTTTGTATACTACCTATACAATATCAGAATAGTTTATTAATCCCAGTTAAGAGCTTCAACATTTAAAATTTTCTTATAATCCATTGGGTAAGTTAGGCTTTCTATATTATTTTTCGGCAATATTTTACTTAATGGTTTTGATGCTAATTAAGAAAAGCACAAAACTATGTAAAAAATTATATTTGTTTTTCTACAAATATATACACACAAATCTTTGGCAGTACCCATAATAAAAAATATTTACAATTAGTTTCCTCTGTACACAACAATACATAAAATACTTTACTACTACCATAAAATACTACACTCATTAAACTAGAAGCATTAAAATAAAAAAAATATATTTATAATTCATTCACACTGCTCGACACACTCTATATTACAGGACCGATTATTTCTAACACTTATTTAAAAACTGTTTTTCAAAACGAAACTACACTATAACACGTATTTATTGACGAATTCTCGGTTCGAGCGTCAGTTTGATGCCCTCTTGAGGCCTGAGGATGAGTTCGGACATGATTTTGATGTTTTCTTGCGTTTCCATAGATCTCAGTTTGAATTTTCTAAGAACGGAGGCGAGAACGGTCTTTTCTTCGAGAAGTGCGAATTTTTGCCCTGAAATAAAAAATATTGCGTTAGTTACATGAGACTGCATATGGTTTATAGCTTCTCTTATGAAACTTGACTTTGACTTCTGATTTCCATAATTAGTTTGTGGATGCATAAATGCAAATTTATGAGGGTTGTATTATACTGGGTATTGTGCATGTATTGTATTGTCATGTTTAAGGATACGATATCATGGATATTTTTTGGAGCACAATCAATTTCAAACTATGCTTGTGAAGTAAAAAGTCAATCTAAACTAATTTTGAATAAATATGTAGAACATTAAGAAAACATAAACTAACTCTCAGAATGGTGGGTTCATTACAAATCCATCTCCGCCTTTGGACCTACCCTATGTTGCAGACTAGTGTTGTTAAAACGTCTTTTCATAATGAATTCATGTAATACTTGCTTACAAAGGCCCCGTCTAGACTATTATTAGTCTTTGCAGATTGTAACATTAGATTTAATATTCCAACAACCACATCATCCTGCCATATTTCCTGTGATGGGGCTGTTCGTAATTAAATGTTCTCACATCTACCGTGTTCTTGCATACCTCACGTGCCACACTCGTATTAATTTCTCTTTTCTCGTGGACTTCCGTGTTTGTGAAAGACATTACTCATGTTTAGGATGCAACGCTTGCTTGCAAATACTTAGTCTGGCGGTACGATGTGTGAAATTCGAGGGCTGCATTACATTCAATGCACTACATAACTTCGGTGTTGCATTTTGTGCTATATTTATGCATAGTTGAATTAGGTCATGGTGTTTTATACTTCCCTGGTTTTTCTGTTTTTAATTTATGAAGAGCGAGTTTTTCAACTGTAAAAAGGTTATCACCTTTTTTGAGTGAGGTTAAATGCAAAATGTCAGTTTTAGAGGCGGTTTGGTATTTGATTTATTACATAATTGGGTTATAAAGTTAAAAGAAAAATATGTTCAATAGAAAGTTGAAAAGTGATTAATCAAAATAGCAATAGCTGTATGTACAGTGCTAAACATCCATTGAGAGCTATTTTGAAGAATTTTATTATACAGATGGGGCCATAATTATATATAACGGCAATGAAATAACATGAATAAAAAAATAGAATGCTCGAGTAAGAAAGAAATAACTATACAAAAAAAAATTAGTAGGCACGTTTAGTTGACATATGTCATAATTAAAATGAGCGTCAGGCCTACTCCAATATTTGCTACTATGTTTATCTCTTTCTTACTCAAGCAATACGTGTTATTTACTTGTTCATGTTATCTCATTGATGTTATATATAATTTTGGCCCCATCAATATTTTGTTTGGTTGTTGCTTTTTTTGTCAATGAAACCCTGTATTGCAATGTTTTAACCGTAAATTTAAAAGCTTGTCGCCATTGTGGAGACCCACTGGTAAGTAGTAACCTTGGATTTTTGCCATATAGGCTTACTAAAGAATTACAAATTTTGTTTTATAACTACGCCACTGCGTCTCGATGTACATACTTTTTTGTGGTTAATACTTAAAAACATAATTGCTTTCAATAAAACACCTCAAGCCTTAGATTTGGGACATTAACTCGCCGTTTTTCGTAACTATGTGAACTGAGCGCCTCTAGAGCTGATTCATTAAATTTCTATAAGCGCTTACCAAGTGGAACCGTCATTACAAAAAGCCCGTTCGTGCCAATTTTTTTGTAATGCTCCTTTGAGACTTGCAAAGCAAATTGTTACACGAAAATAATATCCTTCGCGAACAAAGCGAACGTGATGCGGGGAAGCGTTTTCGCTGTTTATTTTGCTGTTAAATGAAAACTTACCGATGCAATTTCTGGGGCCGGCGCTGAAAGGCACATAGGCGTACGGGTGGCGGTGCTTGGAGTTTTCCGGCAAAAAGCGGTCCGGGTCGAAGCGCTCCGGGTCCGGAAAATCTCGGATGTTGCGGTGGGCGTCGTAGATTTGCAGGATAACTGAGCAGCCTGCCGGTAAAATGTAGCCATCTGTAACAGAGGATTTGAGTGTAAATCATTGTTTTGTAGGCCTAAGTACAGGGATCGTGGGTGCTTTAATACAACACACTTCTATGTGTAAAAAATGACCCAATGAAGCGTGTTCCGTTCAAGCATTATACACTTTGTTTTAAAAGTTGAATGTGGAAAGGTATGAATTTTGAAATGTTACTATTGCTATAAATAGAAAATTACAAAGGAAAATGTACATAAAGAAGAGTAAGAACATGTCGTTTTAATAATAGGCAACCCAATATACTTACTTAAAAAAATATGCAGATCCTTAATTCAAAAGAAAAATAGAATTACTATCTGAATATATTCATATTTCTAAAGCAATTTTTTCCAAGAAAATTATGTTTATCTGCTAGATTTATTGTTCAAGGTATCTGTAATTGACTGCATTAAGGTAGATAGTGCAGTATCCTGTGCTAAGTAGTTTGGGTTGCCTATTTCTGAAATAGAAGGTTTCTACGCTCCAGTAAGTCACTCTGTATTTAATAGCGACGTACAAAAAAGCATGAAAAGTATTCAAATTAAGAACAATAAAATATAAGTTACCATGCTTGTTACGTTTAGAAGGCTGATTGAGTAATACCAAAAAATGAATAAAAAAGTGATTATATTAAATATATAAGAGTCAAGACTAGAATCTTTGAAGACCGTACAATAGTTGACCTTATTAGTCAAGGTTGATGTAAAATAATAAATTAAAAATTCTTCTTTATATGGCTTTACAATTTTAGTTTTCATTCAAGGAGAAACAAAGGAATTAAGATAATTTAAACCAATAGTTTATTTTTGTTATTTTTTTCGGCTACGGAATGCCTGTAACTATTTTAAAGGAATATATAGAATTATGCTTTTCGTTGTGAATAATAACAAGTAGATAAATGTATTTCGGTGATTATCTACTGTAAAAAATATTCTTAATAATTGGATTAAATTTTATAAATGAAAGTGATCTACTTGGTTAGAATCAGTCAACTGCCACTTGATTTTACAAAATAATAAACTAGGATCATGTCTTGTTCATTATAATTTCATAACCTTTCACTGCGCACAGTCAATATTCCTTGCTGCGAGTTTTACGAGTAGTGGAAGTAAAAGAAAGGACATAAAATAGACGAGAGCTCGTTATCCCGGAGATAAATCTAATAATTCCTTCCATCAAGCCTTGAACTTTTAATGAGCTATCTCTCTAAATCAATCGTTAAATCTCCTGTTAATTTTTCTGCCATTGACTAGCAGATATGGCTTTTGCTACTAGCTAAAGAACATTTTTGTTTAATTAAAATTCGATTGCCAAAGAAATTACTGCGTAAATGATAAAGCTTCAGACTTTCGCAGTAACAATTTCACAGCTCTCTACGAAACGACGTATAAAAATTATAAGGCATTAGTGGTTTAAAGCTTAATTAATTGATCAAATACGTTCAATTTTCTTTAGTTAATAAATTACGACTTAAATTCGACATACATCCCAGATTTAATAACTTGGAAATTCAGTATTTCCTTCAAAATTTTGCTTATAAACTTGTAATTTTCCAGGGTGAAGTTTGCATGTTTACAACAACACTCTATTTTTTGTAGTTGAGTCGAGTAGCAGTACAAGTTTTCCACGCAACAAAATTTCCCAGGTAAGATTGCTGCCGACATTAAAACTGGTCGACTCAAGAAGCTCGGAATTTAATACACAAGTTTAGTTTTCATTCTTACTACTTCTGGCTGTATTTCCATGCATAATAGGCTGAGCCTTCCACTTTGTTGTGCTTCCTAAATAGTTTTAAGCCTTCTTACCGGAACGCTTAATAACGAGTATTGCAACAAGTGCGACGCAAGCGGAAATGATTTTCTCGCAGCTTCAGGTCGCAGGTACCAAATAATTCCGACTTAATATTTACATCTGGCGAGAATTCAGAAAAACTCTAAAGCCTTACCAAGCTCGATGTCTTCATTAAGCACCCTGGAGATGAAAGGGACGCTGGGGTATAGCCTCAAAGATTCCTTGATGACGCGTTCCAGGTATTTCATTTCCCCCAAATCTGCCATGGTGATGGGCCTGTCCTCCCCTTGGAAGATGTACTCGAGTTCCTCAGCGACTTTTTCCTGAAAGGGATTGTGAACTTGAGCAATTTGAAGTCGTTTAGTGCACAGTTTTATGCAGGTTAGTCTTTGTGAATTAAGGACAAATGCTCACGGTAAGAGGAATTTGAAAAATTGCTAGTTTATTTCAACGGACTTTGCGGAGATCAAAGGCGGCTTTGTCTGCAGAGCAAATCAAGGGCATTTCCAAAGTTTGAATGGATGTATGAGTGATGAAAAAAATAAACGTGCGTATATGCAAAAGTGAAGGTCAAGCTATGCTCGCTTCTTTTGTTTTAGGTGAATTGGGATCGAAAGATTTAAGTTAAATATTAAGATTTAACTTTTAACACAAGATCTCCATTGCTACTTCGAATTTTAATAAGCTGTAAAGATTTAAATACATATTTCTCAAATTCTACAATTATTTAAAACATTTTATGGTCGCCATTTTCGAGAAGTCACTTTCACTACAGCAAAGAAACAAGATTGATTTAGTAATCTACAACGCCGCTTAAACGCAAATTGAAGTTTCAAAACATTAAATAAGGTTTAAAGAAGTTTGATCTGAAGCTTTCAGAAGGCATTTACTTGCCTAAGCGCATTTCAGCTGTAATTTGGTCTACAACGTCAATTGGAAATTTGGAAAGGTTGAGGTTGGAAATTTTGAATCTATAAAAGCAAGGCGACTCACCCTCTTTCTCTTTGCACTCTAGGATAATTTATCTACTAAATATTTAATGTAGCATTAAATATAAAACTTCCTCTTGGAAATGTTAAGTTTTTTAAGTTAAAATTCTTATATAAACTTTGATGTTTTAGAAGCTAAGCAGATGGATAGGATTTAAAGTGCTACAAAGCTAGACCTCTTTGTATAAATATAATTATAATCACTATTGCATTTTAAAAGCTTGAATTTATAAAACCTTATGCAAAAATTATAAACTAGTTATTGGTATCTTGGGGGAAAATCAATTGCAACTAATCTACAGTTATATCTCACCTGTACTTCTGGATAATTTCCCAAAAGGAATAAGCTCCAGCAAATTCCAGCAGTCGTCGTGTCGTGTCCCTGAAACAAAATTGTTCTAGTAAAGACATTCCGATGCTTAATTGATGCAGTAGATGCAATTTCCAGCCTTTGATATTCATCAGGCGCTACTTAATTACTTCCAAGCCAATTAGTTAGTCGAGGGAAAGCTTTTCACGAGAACACGCAAACTCCAGCATTCCATGCTCCAATGTCTGCCCCCTTTGAGATAAAAAATTATTTGCAGAAAAATCAGCCCGGGCCGATTTATGATTGTCTTTCAAACTGCCGCTGGAGCAAAACTGAGAAGATTAAGAGGGAGCCGCGACTATCGATTAATAAGCTCAAAGAATAAACAGCAATTTTCCGAGAAATATTCCAAATTAATCTCGAGAGGGAAATCGATAGGTTGGATGAGAGGGCTGCTGAAACATGGATTCCAGTTTTAAACTATTTTCCCCTTATTTTTGATCGAACCCAAAAGAACCAATTTCTTTTTGTAGATAGCTATTGATGAAATTACCGGGAACTCGGATGATAATATCGAAACGACCTTATATAAAGTGCTTTCTGCGTTCTGTTGTATTGTGTGTGCTGGAAATCATAAAGCGATAGAAAATGTGCCTTTGGGACTACATTAGGGGGTATGAATTGCTTATTGCAAATTTTACGTTTAAAATTATGTTCGTTGTGAGTAATTTAGATTTTGAGGTCATCTTTACAGCAGTTTTGATAAAACCTACGATTATGATATTCAAAACTACCAAATTAAAATAATTTAAAATTAATTTAATCGATGGAAAATATATTAACTGGGGATGGTTTTCAGGGAAGGTATTTATTTTTAGACAGTCTAATAATCGAGGAAGCTTTAAAATGTACCATAATATTAGAATATACTTCAATGGAGTAACTCTAAGTTTTTGAAGCTTTCTACTTGCCAATTTCTGTGAGTGATGCACATTTTCGATTTGATAAATAAATTTCTATTTATTTCATAGTTTCTAAAGAAGGATTTTCAGAGCGTCAGTCGACGATTCCTTTTATGGGAAGTTAACAGTTAAAAGTTCATTAATAAACGAACCTTTTAACACTTTTGTTATCTAATTGTTCAACACGGGGCGACTTGCAGAAGGAACTTGGAACAATACATCGCCAACAATAGCCAGATACATCTTACGCTGTCCATAAATTACGGTTCGAATCGGTTCGCAACTTTGTTCATTAATTATCAGTTCTGATTCAGAACTTTCCTGCATTCATATCTTAATGATTATTGTGTCAAATTTATCGGCTTTAGGTTAGCAATACTGCCTAACGATGTAATTTAAGTTTACATTGGTAAAAGCAGATTAATAATGCTGTAAGTCTCGATATTTTCTAAGCTTGCTTTGTTTGAAAGCGAAGGATTTCGAACAAATTTTGTTGTAAGCAATATATTGAAATTGCTTTATTTAAACAATCTGATTTAAACAAGATCCAGACTTTCAATTTTGGTTATGAGAAATATTTTTTTTCTAATTCTTGGTATCATCGTATCGAGTGTAAAATTACTTACTTCAAACATGAAAGTGTCGACTTCCTCTCTAATTTCGGTGTCAGTGAGCAGCTTTCCATTCTGAGACGACGCAATTAAAAGGTCGAGGAAAGCTTTTCGCTTCTTTTTGCCCAAGAACATCTCGTCTTCTGTAAGTTCCTTCTCGTTGCCCTTCGCCGTAAGTGTATCCTTTCTTTCTCGGATTACCTAGAAAAGGACAAGACTCGTTGATCGATAGCAATGACAGGGTCGTTTGCACATGTCAGTGCAATCTATCATCAAATCGCGATAAATTGCGATAGTCGTGGCGGATAATTGTGTTTACAATCGCTTTGTCCGGCTTAACGTTTAATTACGGTTCACATCAATATGACGTTTATCAAAATCGATAGCCATAAAGGCTTAATCGCGAATCAGCTTAGTACCAGTAATTTGGGCATTTATACCTTGTTTGTGAAACCGTGCAGAATTGATAGATAATGCTGGAAGCGGCGGCCCAAGGGTGACATGTAGAACGATAAATCGGGGTGCATCCACGGTCTTAGGTTTCTCTGGACGATCACCTCGCTTATTCTGGAATTTCGTGAAATGAAGGGGCTGAATCAATCGGGGGTGGTGTTTTGCTTACCCGTAAACTGCCCTCACGTATTCAGAGTTCGTATTGGCCATTGCGTTCACCTTAGCTCCCATGGCGGTTTCTGGATAAGAAGTAAATTTAAATTAAGTTGTTTTCTTACAGAACCAATATATCTACATTCATGAGGTTCTTTCTCAATTCTGCCCATTTTAGAGTAGCATACACATTTGAAAGCCTTTAAGCAGCAAGTTGTGTGAGGAACATAAACGAACATAATTTTTCAAAATTTATTATCAATAAATCATTATGAATACTAAAATCAAAAGACACGTTTATAATATTTGCGGTTCTACACGTCATTTTCAAGTTTTGAACCCTTTTAATGACAAGGAAAAGCATTGAGATCTGCTTTTCAATCTTCTATTCAAGAGTTAATTATTTTACATTTTTGTAATATATGCATTTTTGTGTAGTTGCAGGTTTAAGGTATATAATTTTTAGCTGTTTTAGAAAATGTATTTAAAACAATTTTTTTATTCGCATTTTCAGCAGTTCATTCACATATGCATCGAAAAAACTAACAGAAAAAAGTATTTGTATTCATTTTAAACACACGATGATGTGTCAGATTCAGAATCGTCATATTTTCCCGTCTTTTCCGGAGTGTTGAGGGTCGGATGTAATATGCAGTAATGTTCGCGGCGTAGACGCTCTGAAGGCCTTAAATTCTTGCTGAAGACCCGGAAATGTTGCCTACACGTCCCTTACATATAAATATCGCACTTAGCAATACCGAAATTCACAGTGCGATAATAAATTCCCTTATCTACCTCGAAGTGCCATTCGTAGGTGCGCTGCGAAATCCAAACGTGGAGATTTTATCCTGTATGAAGTTATCTGGAGTTTCATGTTGGCGCTCTTAGACACGTCTGCATATTTTGCTTTTTATTGAGTGAGAGATGGGGTGCTTTGTAATGCAATGGGCGAAATTTTCGGAAATCGGTATCCACTCGAATTTATTATCCACGCAACAAATCTCCCGATTTCCTGGATGACACGCTCAGTTTTATTTGCAGTTTTTATGCGAAACGTTAGGGATATCTCGGGGGGCATTCTGGGAATTTAGATTTGAAGGTGGAAAAATCTGGATAAATTGCGTGTATTACAGCTCCTCCAGGGCGTTTATGTGGACGTTTATAGGACGTGTGTTTGGAATAAGAGGGACAACACCCAATGCGTACACATACGCCAAATTTACAGTTTCGCGGTTTCGCGGCATTTTATACACATCGTAAATTCACGATTCACGGTCCTGGAAATGCGAAATGTGACCCAGCAATTGGGCGGAATTTAATATATAAAAATAAAAGTGGGTTTAGGGAGGCCGTAAAGGCGAATTGAAATTTGCCGAATAAAAGAAACGCGGATAAAAAATCTTAAGCTCAACGAAGTTCCTAAATCCGCCGTGATTTTCCAATTTCGGAAGATAATTATTTTACAACGGGTTGCTCCCGTCCAATACAACGATTGGGAATGGATGTTCTTTCTAAATTGTTCAAATAAATTTCCAGATTTTAACAAGATTTACGAAATCTGATCTCGCAGCGGTTTATCTGCTCCGCCCGGAATCTCTGCCCTGCAGTTTAACGAAAGCTCGAAAGTATTTTGAGGTTGTTTTGGTACTTTACGTTCTGCGAATTTCCTTAAATAATTCTGTTTCATATGTTCCCTCAATATTGTGCTCAATATAGACAGAGAGAGTCCATGAGTTCTGACAATATAAAATTTCAAAAGTACAAAAAAGCGGAACCTTGTAACAGCTTTACAGGTTACGCACATGAAAGATTGCTTAATAAAAGAAAAAAATGTGGCACGTAACTTTCTTTGCCGAAAAAGCCCGCATTGCTGGAATTGAACCGGAAAATGGCAAGTGAATTGCCTGATATGTATACATTTCAGCTTAAATATGAGTTTAAAGGTGAACTCCTTGAGAGAAAGGTGCCAAAATGAGAAATTAAGTAATGTTCGATTGTAGAAAAAAATATTGGTTTTTAGAGCAGACATTTTCTTGTAGATATTAAATAAAATATTTTGTTTCTTAATTAAAATTTATCTATATGGATGAAAATATTAGAAATGAATAAATATAGGAACATTTTGCACATTATGTTTGTAACTCTCCACTGCTAGAACTTAGAGTGAATGTGAGGGTGAATATACCAAAAAAGAGTGCTCTGATGAGGCTCCAGTATATTACAATACTATGAGAAAGAGGGGAACGTAAAATTTGCAAACGTTTATATGCAGCACCAGTAGAGTTTCTATTCTGCTGCTCCCGTTGTTTAGATTTAACCGGGATAAAAATGTTTAAAGTTAAGCTGTCTCACTTGAAAACAAATCAAATGCCTAAACCCCAAACCTTACCGGTCGGGTAGGCGATTTTTAGGACCATATCGGCGTTGTATCTTCTCCTAAATCCATTCTTGAAGAGGTTTCCACACACTTCGGCGTTATCTTATGCGCGAGGACTCACTCCAACTCGGAAAGTCGTTTATATAAAATGTATGTATGAGGAAAAAGTTTACTCAAATATCTGTCAAATAAATTTATACGGGCTGGCGTGCTGTTTGAAATATAACCGAAGCCAGAGTAGCATTTCTTTCAGTCAAATGGCCGAAGTGCGCCAAGTTCTTCGTGCTTTGCTGCTTTAACCTGATTTGAATAGATTCCGGTGTTTATCGGTCGCAGTGAAAAACTTCGTAATTAATTGGATTTGGTAGAAGCATCCCTTGTTACGCGAACTGCAGAAAAGTTTCTCGGTTAAAATTTGTTCTACGGGGATGTGGTGGAAATGCCATCAAAGGAAGAACATTCTTCATAACCAAGAATCAAAAGTGGTTTAAGAGTTACTTTTAGAAATAGATTTATTTATGGTGGTTTGAAAAAAATATTTAGTCAAAACAAGTAGGTTATTTCGTAATAGGATCTAATAAAGACACTACTCTTCTAGTTCAATGCATATACAGGGTAGAAAGAATAAACGCGAATGTGATATACTGATATAAAAATATTTCAAAAATTGGCAGGGCTTGTGTTGCAACTGAAGGTGAGAATTTAGAACATTTTTTGAAAACTGAACAGTGAACATTAATGTTTGGAGAAAAGTGATAAAAAATGAATACTTTCCCGGACCGGTGTGTAATTTTATCAGTAATTTACTGAGGCGGGCGGGACAGAACTTATTTTTGACGTTTCCAAATAAATGTTATACTTATATGCAAATAAAAACCATAAATTTGGATTATATTATCTTATATCATGCTAGATATCTTGTTGTACTATGCATTTTGGGGAACCCTGAATATCCCACTTTTCGTTGTGAGTTTTAAAAACTTTATAAGCGAAGTTATTTTTAATGTCGAAATGTGTAGCAATGAGCCAGATCCTATTTTGAGATGTAAAAACCTTGGAAAATTTATAGCTAGTTTTTGAGAAGAATATAAGAATTCCCGACTTCTAGAAACTTCAGTATTATTGGCGAAAAAGCAGTAAGCACGTAGTACCTTTCATTCATCGTTTGGATTAATAAAATGGCGACGGAAATTAAATTACACATCTTTGTTATTGGAAAATTATTTCCACATTTATCGGATACTAAACTTAATCGGGTGGTTACGTTCAACTAAATTCTATTTAGAGCAAATGCATTTTAAAGCCATTTTGCGGTTTCAGCAATTGCTCGAGAGTAGGTTGCTGAAAATAAATTAATTAGACTTTCGCGAAGCTCCACTAATTTCCGTGGAGAGAATTAAAGCCATATCGGATAGTCAGGTACGGTCCGGAAGGTTGGACGTGTTTTTGTCTAAGTGCGATACGGATTCTATTAAATATTCCGCCTATATTGCGGTTTGTAAGGATTAGATTGTCGGAACTTACCGCAGATAATATCCAGGGCACAATGCGTTATGAAAGGGTAGATATCGAACACTTTCCCGTCAGCCTTATGGCTAAGCTGGTTCGCGAGCATCTGGCTCTTCTCCACGAATACCTCCACAAAATTTTCCAGGATTTGGAAGTGGAATGTCGGTGTTATTAGTTTTCGGTTCTTGTGCCATTTTGCCCCTGCGGAGAGATATCGGTTAACGGCGAATGCGTTAATGGAATGGGACTTCATACTTCGGGCGCTGATTAAATTATTGTATTAAGTGGCTGAATTTTATTTTAATTCTGCAGCAGGAGACTAACTTATGGTGACATTAATTAAATTGCGTTCGGAATTTTAGCGTCAAGTCGGAGTTTTAATCTTGTGAATGTTATAAAGTAAATTTATTATGCCGGCCTGCGCTAACAGGGTTTGAGCTGAAACTTGAAATCGGAAGGGCAAAAAGGACAATGTTTGACTTACCAGTTCCTGTCAGCAAACCTTCGCCCAACCAGGGTCTTATGAATTGGTACATAAAGCTCTTCTTAATGTGCTGGGAATTATTCATGACGACCTGGAGACATGTACATACATTAAAAATCATGCTGTAGGTCTATGGACCGTAGCAAAGAGCACATGAACAATAATTTTTCACAATTACTATCTTTTAAAATGGCGTGGAATTAATGGAAACGATTATTTTATCAAGCAAGTATGAAATTTCGAAAAAATAATTGCGTTTCGATTATGTAAAAAAACTTACCTCTAAGTGCTCAGGCTTCATGAGATGAATGGCTGGAGTGCTTCCATACCATGATCTAAACATTGGCGAATACGTAACGGCTCTTTTTCTCATAATACCAAACAGTTCTGAAAAAATAAATATGATTCAAATTTGTAATGAGGATGTGACACTATAAATTCTAGTGTTCCGATGTTTACATAGCTGAATCAGCTAAACATGCAATTGTGAGGTTGATATAACCATCATTAATACTGTTTTATCTCCTCGTTTATATTTTGTATCGTGGGCTTAAGTTTAAGCTTCCATATATATATATATAAAATAGGAAGAATACAATCTAAGTCAATGTAGGATATTTTTTTGCAAGAGTTGTAGATCGAGATAGCAAAAATGATAAAGGCCTAAAAAATTACCAATGAATGTCTCTTAAAAAATAAAAAGTTGTCAGCCTTGCCATTAAAGAGTTACTCTTCCATATGTGTTGTGATACCCGTGTTTCATCTACTAGTGATCCACCGATAACAACTAATATCATGTCAAAATGTAACTTATACCCGTATGGTGATACCAAATATCCAAATCAATACAATATTGAAGATTTTTTTTGACTTTGAAGGCATACTGGCTGGACGAAACTAATTGGGAGATATGTACTAAGTTAATGCAAATCTCCTTATTTTGGCTCCATGAATCTGTGACTAAGCCATCTCACCATATTTTAAGGGCTCATTGTATATGTGGAAATTCGTAAATATGAATTTCTTAAAGAATTTTGAAGCTTATACAATTTTTGTATTGAAATTTTAGTGCTGTTACACTCATGAAGAACATTGGAAAACAGTTTTAACTTACCGAACTTGCATGCACTTCAGAAAAAAAGGTTAAAATCGTCTTCCAAATATTAAAATTCTAATTAGAATCATTTAAACAAGAATATAGAATTTTTTAAATTGAATCGAAGTTTAGACATGGAGTTCAAGAAAATGGTGATTGTAAATATAACATTCAAAGTAAGGAATTTAGGTAAAAATTTATGATTATTAAGGCAAAATGACAACAGCTGATTGTATTTTTGCCAAGACGTGCAGTTCCAGATACACAACCACTTTATAATGCACTTTATACACCATATTGGTATTCACAACAAAAAAAAATATAAAAGGAATTAGTGAGTACGAATTTCATATATATGTTACAGACTGTATGTGAATCCAAACCGTATATAAAAGGACCAGTTCAATTTCTTACATGGACTAGACCGTTTATGAACGGAATCGTGTATTGACAACAAATCAATTCGATATTTTGTATCGCCTCCACGACTTGCGTCGAGTAATTTCAGTACTTGTCCTGCTAACAAATTAGCAGTTAATGAGGTTCTTAAAAAAGGAAATTTTATACATATACAAGACATCTAGTATAAACAGACATTCCATAGATATGTATTGAACGTCAAATATTCGTTTAGATATATAAAAATGCACTCTGTTATATCATTTGAAAATTTCCTCCGCCGTTGGTTTTGGAATTCGTCGCTTCGAACTTCTTCCGCAACATTAGTTGGATAGATGCAGCCGAGCACAAAAAATGTATGTGGTGTGTTATTTGCTCCGTGAATATTGCCGTTTGGGAAAGTTTTACCGTGCCACTTTCGAAAAATTGCGACGGTTGTCCTATATTCAGCTTCCCAAAACGCAAGCTAAGCATTTTAAATTTCGAAATACCCTTATCGTTCGGTTGATAAAGCCATTATTAATTCTGGTTTTTTAAATTTTTAATTAATCTAATATAGTTTTTGTAAGAATGCTTGTATCGTCACCACATCTAAACTAAATAGTAAAATATGATTGAGATCTATTAGTGGTGCAATATAAATAGATTTTTTTAAAAATAACAATTGCCTGTATTAAATACGGCGAAAACATGACATAGACACCAGAAAAGATACAAAGTAATACAAGGAAAAAGTATGTAAATGCAGCCACTTGGTAAATATTAACAACAATATCAAGTTCATTAAAAATAAAGCACATTCCATAGAATGAATCAGTCCACGGCCTTAAAATAAATTCGAATATGAAATGTTTTAAATAGGTAGCTTTATTTTAAAATTGATTGTGACGGCCAATTTTCAAAGTCCCAAAAATAGCGTAAAAACTCTTCAAGTGATTCTTAAAACATTATTTTAAGCTATCTAACGAGTTTTTTCACTTGAATATCACAGCACTTGATCTGTATGTAGAATTTCCTGTAATGCAATGGTTAAGTGGATTGAGTTATTAATGTGATAGATACTTCTTAGCTGTTACATCGGAATATACTTATGGATGGCAGTGGAATTTATTTTAAAAAGTAAAACTTTTAATTTAAAATAATGTCTCAGTTATCAGATTTAAACTTTGTTTCTAAAATATTCTTTGGAATTTTATAGGAATATGTTTATATCAGCTAATGATTGTAGGAATTCTTTGTTTAGTTGTATATTTTATACTCAGAAGCCGATTTTGCTCAATTGCCGAAATAAATTTAGGCAATTTTGCAATCGAGAAAATTAATTCGGCAGTTGGGCGATTTTAGGTTTTACCCAGTTGCCGGACTGAGCTTTCCATTTCGGCAATTGAGCGAATTTGGCATCTGAGTCTAACATATACAAGCTAAACAATGTATAGCGAGAGTGTGACAATGTAGGTGAAATTGAAAGATAATTTTTATTTCATCAATAAATCTATCATATTTCTAAATTTTTTTCAGAACGCAAATTCTATGGGTAATGGTAGGTAATTTTGAATAATTCTGAAATATAACCTAAAATTCTGAAAATACTCGGATTTTATAGCTGTGTTGGAATGAAATTCAAAATCTGGGCTAGGCAGCTTCAAACTAAGTAATACTCTTGACATAAAACGCCCTAAACCAAGGGACAAAACCTCAACACGATTCAAAGCGTCGCTTTGTGCGTAAATGCAGTCAGTTCCTAAAGGATTCGTCCCGAGGGAATTTGCCTCCTGCTGTTTTATGTCACAATAAAATCGGTTTTAATGCAACTTTTACGAGTGCAGGCCAGATAGCGGACGCGCCACGAAATCAATATTTGCAGCTAGAAATGATGTAAAATCACGTATTCCATAAATAATCCTTTCGGGAGAATAGGGGACAGAGGATCAACAAAAAGGGAATAAAAATACGCGTCTTTACTCCTTCTTATCTTCGTTATTAATGTGAGATTATGGCTGCTTGAAGCGCTATCTGTCAACCCGCACCGTCAGTCCGTGATAACGCTAGATTTGTAGAAATTTTTATTCACAGGAGCCTAAGAATAAGTGCCCATATATTTTGGCTATCTCGTGTGCATTCGGGGGAGCGACGCAGCATAAAAAATTGCATATCCTACTTTGCCGAATGCTGAAAAGTCAATATTAACCTGCTTTATGCTAGCTTCGCACGGAGATTATTGACGGCCGCATAAATAGGAATCTCTTTTATGAAAAAGAAACCTGGAGCTTTACTGTCGTTTTATGTGATTTAATTTTCTTTTGGAAAAATCGTCTCTGTATAGGCTGGTGAAGAAACTTATCCGAATAAATACTTCGGGTAATTAGCGAACCACTGGCTGAAAGTGTAAACCGATGTAAATACTCCAGTCTGTACCCTTTTTAAGGCTTATTTGGAATAGTCCTATCGTTTTGAGTTACCAGCTTGTGTTTACTCTGACTTGGACTAATTGGTATCTATACCAATCCTTTAGAATATTTTAGCTAATCATTTGACTTTATGTGTGAATCGTGCGCATTATCTTTAACACACACACAGGTTGTATCTAAATGTAAGTATTAGATATATGAAATTTATGGTAGACAAAATAAACACAGATATGTTATACCGAAATAAAGATATTCGCAAAGTATTTAAAAAATCGGTAGGTACGTTTTTAAGTAATAGTTTATTAAAGTTCTCAAATAATTACACCCGCCACTGGTATGTAAAATAAAGTGAGATAATCAAGCAATTTTCAAAGATCAATTTGTTCAACTCCAAGTTTCTTACCATAGGAAACGAAATGCCGCAGGTGTTTTGTGATTACGTGCACTATTTTAAACATTTGATTTATCAATCAGTTTCGAGATGTCTTTTACTAGTACGTGTTTAATAACATTAAAAATGGATTATTTTACGAACACCGAGACTGTCCATATTAATTTAATGTAACCCTGTAACTTCGTTAAAGGTTTGCATAAAGAATTCAAGAGTAACCATTCTTGTTTGAAAATGTTAGATCTTCAATGTAGAAACGATTTCGAGCTTGTGTTGTACACCAAGAGCAGCATTTCTAAACATTATTTGTACCACTCAACAAATGAATATAATGTTCGTAGATACGTGATTTAATAAGAAGAATTCTGCCGGACCGGTGAGTAATTTTATCAGTAATTTAATGAGGCACCCTGTATATAATTAGCTGTTAAAATCGTATGTAATGCAATTATAAAATTGCGTTTTAAATTATACTCTATTAAAAAAACTTCCAATTATAACATATGAGATTAAAATAATAATTAATTCGCAAACTACTGAACGAACATCTATGAAATTCGTTTAATGACCTTGTAAGCATACTTCCTATACCTGTTTATTATTTTATGAATAAAAGCAAATGTAATTCAACTTTGTAGGGGCTATTACGAAGCTATTTTTATAAAATTTATTAAATATCGAATATTATTTACGGTTCCCAAATTCACTAACAAATTCCAATAAATCACACTGAGAAATAAACAGCAATAATGGGACCGTGTGGCATAGCTAAATTTTAGATATAGCAGTTAAATTCAATTTATAACTTAATCGCACGGCACAATGCAATTAATTCCTTATCCAGAAAACTATCCTGCCTTTGACGACCAAAAGGCTTAACAGCAACTGCCGTAAATTTTCTGTGCGTGTTTTCAAAACGAGAAGGAATAAATATGTCATGAAAAACGCTAAATCACCCCGGAAGGCTTCTCAGTGATAACAAGGGCAGGTTAATTAAATTGTTGCAGTCGACCTCTCGGAAAAGCTACAGAACGAATGCTTTATTATGTTTCACACGTAACGTTAGTAATTTCAGGCATTTTTAATCAGTACGGTGTGGGTAATTGCCGCTTCGTTAAAATATTTTTCATCGATATAACAGCTGGCACGGCAGCGAATTCTTCACGCACGAACCTTTAAATTTTTACTAACATATTTGCTCTGGAAAAATGACATCTTTGGTTTATATGTACAATTTTATATATTGGCTTCCACGTAATAATGCTCGATGAAAAATATTTGTTTAGATGACGTAAAATCTTCAGCAAAATAGTAAATAAACTTGCCTGGAGTTATTTTGTTAATAGAGTTTGGTAAACAACCTCTCCGAAATGCCAAACAGTTTCCTATCGTTATAATTAAATCTTAGATGTTCAAGATATTTAAGATTTTTGCATCTTGTTAATTATACATTTTAAAGCAAAAAGCTAAATTTTCATTGTATTCTGGCACAGGTTGATTATTATATTGATAAAGGAAACGAAATAAAAAACTGATATATTCACTCTTAGTCAATAAATTGCCATGGCTAATTTCTAATTAACAAAAATGTTTATTTGCATAAAAAACGTGTTGTTGTTGTTAAGTCTCCCAATTAGGCTGATAAATAATTCGCAAAGGCTTCTGCTATAATTCTTTGAACAACAAATTGGCGTATCAGCTGTGGTGTGAAATTAAGTGAAACCGATAATAATCCGTAAACAAGAGTGCAATGTTTGTCATATTTAAGGAAGTAAATGTAAATTTCCACACGAGTGAACTTCGCACCTTGCCTCAACAGTTTTGGCTGAGAAACATTTTAAAGCATTTACACGAAAGATTCTATATCTAATCACATAACATGTCCAATGTCTTTTCCAGCAATTTTCCAGCTAAGTATCAATAGCAAGTGTAATAAAAACGGATTGATAAAGAACACTTATTTAAATTTGCAATAGATTTTTTCATATTTTAATGGTTGGATTTCCATAAATAAAAAAGTTTTAGTTAAATTAAAAATTTTCGATTCGAAAAATTGAGATGAAATTTATATTTTGGGAATGTTTTCAGAATAATGGCAGTTAATGCTTTAGATGCTGCCGCTATTTATCTAATTGTGGGATCTAATTTAAATTAATTTTTAAAAATGATTAAAAAGTACTTTTTAGAATTAACAACAAAATCTATTTTAGGTAAAGGTTGTGGGATTCGAATTATTAAGTACTGATAGATATGGAACTATAACTTACCGGTTCTTGGAGCGGTCATCATTTCGTAAGCAGTGCCAACAATGGGGTAAGTTGGGGGCCCTGGTAGCAGGTTTATCAAACTGATATACCGTTTCCTTTCTTTGAGAGATCTAAATAGATATAGTGTTGGTAGAAAGATTAACATTAGCAGTAGTACGATAGTAACGAGCTCCATGTTGGTTTTTCTGAAAATAAAACAGTAATGGGTAATTGTCATTTTTAGAATACATTTTCTAATACAAAATTCTTAGGTTAGTTCCTAAATTATCAAAATTTTTAAATAACGTGTACTTTTTGAAAAACTAGAAGGAAATTATCCAATTTTCCCTCAGCAAGAATATTGAACTAACTTATCCAGCTATCACCAGATTTAAAGTGGTTTGCTTCAGAAGAGCAGAAGGTAGTAAAGTTTGGTTGACGAATTATAACAAAAATAAAACTAAACTTATACCACCCCTTCTTTGAATAATTGAAAAAAATCACTTAGTTTGGTTCTCATCGAAAACGTCAAACTACTCACCCCTAATGTCACCAAAAGTAAGTAAAGTGTTCACTTGCTAAAACTGTCAAGCAAGGAGAAGGTAAGTCGAATGTCTTGGAAGTAATGAAGGTTGCCGGATTGGGCTTGTTTTATTTAGTCGCCCGTTCCGTTATCTGCCCTCCCTCCACCATTTGTTTCCATTTTATCAAAGTTTTCGGATATTTGCATCTAAGTATATTGCGTCAGAATAAGTTTGTTTTTGTTACAACTATTTCGAAACTGATATTGACGAGCAGTTTGCAAAATTTTTGATATTTAGAACTACTTTTATGATAGGTGGTTTCAGAACACTTTGAAAAAACTGAATTTGTTTTGTTAATTGCATTTCTTCGTTAAATATTTGTTACACGGTTTTGGTTAGGTTGTGATATATAAAAATATTTTATACCCTTTAACGTGTCAGTGTCAATTATTGAGTGTTGCATATTCTTTAGGTGTTTTGTACAGTTAATAATAATGCAGATCTTATTTTAAACAGTAGCTACGATTGGTAATATTTTCAAAATTGGCTTTTTATTGATTATTATATTTAAATTTCAATTACTTTACATAAGAAAGATTGATATCGGCACGTGTCTAATCATGCGTAATCTATTAATTAACGACTTTCAGGTGTTTTGGAGATTAAGAGTGTTGGTGGAGATTCCAAAGTGGTAATCTTTGACCGAAGACGAGCTCGATGTCTGTCCGGATCCGATTGCAGATTAGCCAGGATTTTGCACAATTATTTACGTCTGACGTCAGGGAGACTTATACTCGCCGTAATTATGAAATCATAAAACAATGATTGAGCAACATATTTGTCTGTGGACTTCGATCTTACTTTGGTTGCTCGAGATTAATTGAATTAGTTATCTAAATATTTCCTGTTTGCATCGGAGGAGTGTTACGAAGGTTTTCGTGCCTTTCACGTTTTTTTTGAAATCGCGTTTTCTTAAAAAAATATTTTAAGAACGTTGCCTTACCAGTTATAAGAAAATCGTAAAAGAAATGGTTTATTCTGAATTATAATTCCGTGGCTTGCAGCTTCCGTAGATATTTTTATATGAAGTTGCTGTAAAACAGTGAAGGTGAAAACCCTTAGGAATATTTTAGGTAAGAAATCTTTATCTTGCTACTAGCAGCATTTACATTTTATATGTGTGCTCGAGATCATTTTTAAAATACTAAAAAAAATATATTAATATTTAAAATAACGATTAGTTTTAAATCCAAAATTCGTTTACATGACAGGTCCGGAAACATCTTTACAGAACGCGTAGGCAAATTTCAGGACGACACAGATGGCCAAGTCTATATTTTTTAGACACGTTTCTTCCTACTTTTACCTAAATATTGAAACTGTACAATAACAAACAAGCATTCTACTTTCGTAAAAATCTAGACTGCTTGTAGTAGATTTTATTAGCACCGACAGTCAGCAAAAATTGTAAACCAATCAAAACATCACTTTTCCAAAATAGTTCTGTAATGAAAAATTTTTTGGAAAGTAATTTCCGGCCTAAAATTGTAAAGTAATGCATGATTTTTAGTACGAGTGCATAAACAAAATTAATTATTACTAAGGTCGATATCTAATAAAGGTACTAATTAAACTGCATTAAATAGCGTCTATTTTGCTATTAAGTATTGATGCATTTTTCATTCACACTAGTTTTGGTTATCTTGTCAAATATAATTTAGAAGTACCTGCTTGAATGATAAATAACTAATTAAGAAGACACTAATATAACTTTTATAAATTTTTTTAATGGTTTATAAAATAAAAGAAATGCAGCTTTGAGTATAAAGGCTATCACGCATCTCTTGAGATTTTAAGTGAGTATTATCGAAGATAAATGTTAATATGATATTTACTGACATTTCTAGTATGATATCTAATGAAGGTTTTATATTTTTATAAATAAAATAAAATGCTTTAATTGATTGTGTTATCGATATACCACTTTCGATGGAGTCACAAATAATATAGAACGCTTAATTGTCGTTATTACCACTAAAATCCCCAAGATTGAAGAGTTATTCGTATCTTTGGAGGAGAAATGTTAATTTGAACTTTTTGATTTTTTGAGAACCCAATAAAGATTGAATTTCTGTATAGTATGCATAGTATGCATTTTAGTATACTTGGCAATCTGTCTTACTGAAACTGATAGTACTAATCATTGTATAAAGTCTACACATTACCCTTTTTCTGATATCCTCTTTGATATTTTAATAACTCAATTACTTTAGCTAAAGTTTGCAAACACGTTGTTTTACAAGTACCGTCAGGAACTAGTTACTTAAGTCACTCGAAGAAATAAAATCGAATATGTCTGATGAATCGTCTTCATTAGTACCCATTGGGTCAACATTAAAAGGGTTGCAAACTTTTATGGTATTACGAGTACATGTTTAACCAGTTGTTTTTCTAACATAATTGACATAGTTTCTTCTCGGTGGTCAATAGTAATATGAGTAAGTAAACGAAGGCGAAAAGTTTCTTCTGGTTTTGAATTTGCGAAAGTTATTAACTAATCACATTTTCGTTTGCATTCCGACTCAACCATTTCTACGGACATTGTTCTAAACAGACCAGGCATTTTTAGAGTACCTAATTTTGGACAATTGACAGCATTATAAAATAAGCACTATTTAAAGCCGACATGACCAAAACTTCTAGATTATTCTTTCGTCCAATTCCTTATAGTTGAATAAAGAGAGAAAATTATTATGTCTAAGAGAAAAAATAAGGTGTAGACCTTAGTTGCTAAGTTAAAAGTACGGTGGAATGTGCTACTTTAGAATTTGTTAGTATTTTCTTCCACGTAGAATCTTATAGGGAAAAAAATCAAACAAAAAACCGATCATTTAGAACAATCGCTTTAGTTGAAACTAATTTTTTCCAATTAATTAACACTAAGTTGGTATAATTTTAATGCAAACAATTTAGAAATTAATTGTGTTTAACGGCGGTATTTTATCAGATTTAATTAAAATTTTTGTTAAAAGAAATTGACACTCAAAAATTTCGTACCTTGCATTTATTTCATTATTGATATTTAGGTTTGCCAACCCAAATAAGTTTTAGTAATTTTTGAGTGAGTTAGAATATTCAGGATGTGTTTAAAATGTTTTCACAAAAAGTCGTCACAGGTTTTAGTGGCCAAAACAAACCAATTTCAGAAAAATTACTTCTGACAACAAAATTATTTTATCTACGACAGTGTGTAAATTGCCTTTTAATTGGCAGTTTTAAGTTTGTAAAACGACTGTTAAATAACATGTTTTCATTAATTTACGTCGTCAGTAGTAAGGTGTTTAAAAGATTTTATTAGGCACGTTGTCAGTAGCAACGTGTTTTAAAATTTTTAAAACACGCAAAATTGCGACCGCTTGCTGGTAACCCTAATTTACATTTAAATTTTTGTTTTATATTTACAATGTTTTCTAGATTCTATTGTAGATAAAATATTGTACGATACACATGCGTAAAGCATCTTTAGTCACTCGCGGGGCTTAAAACGCTCGCTCCCTCGCGTTTTAACTCTACCTCACTCGTGCCTTGTATCGCACTTGTATCGTAAATTACTATTTTAACA
Source organism: Agriotes lineatus (assembly GCA_940337035.1). Taxonomy (NCBI): domain Eukaryota; kingdom Metazoa; phylum Arthropoda; class Insecta; order Coleoptera; family Elateridae; genus Agriotes; species Agriotes lineatus. Next base: position 8,542 of record CALNHX010005314.1, on the reverse strand, counting down.
TTTAATTTAAAAAAGTAGGCTTTTAGGAATGAACGATTTTAAATAGACGTTTCCTTAGTTACCAGAACTGACTAAGTGACTAACGCACTTGACTGAAATGAAGGCGAATAAAATTCTATACAAAATAGGTTTGGATTTGAATATTTAATGAAATTTAAAAAAAATCTTATAGACAACTCGTGTTAGCGTGCTTATTTTGCACGCGTGCGGATTATTAAACTTGTCGCACTTGCCTTAAAGGCGTACTTATACACTACTATCATAATATACTATTATCCACGATAGTGTGTAAAATTGACTTTTAGTTGGCAGTTTTAAGTTTGTAAAACGACTTTTTAATAACATGTTCTCATTAGTCACGTCATCAGTAGCAATGTATTTAAAATGATTTCATTAACACGTCGTCAGTAGCAACGTGTTTTAACATTTTTAACCACGCAAAATTAAGCCGTTTACTAATCCTAATTTACATTTAAATATTTTTTTAGTATTGTTTTCTAGATTCTATCGTAGATAAAATATTGTACGATACACATGCGTAAAGCATCTATAGTCACTCGGGGGCTTTAAACTCGCGCTCACACGCGCTCAACAAATTTTATTTTAAATTTTTAACAGTTCGATCAGAATGCCCCTATACTTTAATTCTATATTTCTATGGTTGTAGCTATAGTATGTTCAGAAATTATTTTCATCTAGTATGACTATGGAATAGTTTTTAATTTATGAATGTAAGTATAAGTTACTTAAAAATCAAATGTCAAATTTGACATTTAAGTGTAAACATAGCGGCATTCATAAATTAGGAACTATTTCATAGCCATACTGGATGAAAATAATTTTTGATCATACTATAAAACAGTGTATTCTTCAAAAAAGAAAATGCAAACTTCTGTGCGTAATAGGAATCTGGCTGCTGTAGGCTATTGCAAATTGCATGATTTTAGTTTTCTCGTTATAATACGGTGCATTCGAGTGAGAGTTCGATTCTCGGCCCAGGCGTTCCGGTTTTTCTTAGTTAAAGTTAGTTTATGTGACGTCCTCACTCCCTGAAGTAATGCGAAAGCTGTTCCAGGGGGTAATGGTAGAAGTTAAGCGTAAAATTTCAAAAAGTACACATTTTAAAAAATATTCAAATGTTAAAAAGTCTTAATATACGTGGGCCAACAGCTCAATAGGTAATAAAGAGCGATTTTCTGTTTCGATGGAGACAGAATATCATTCTTGCTTGGTGGCCAGGGCGAGTAAGGGCTTGTACCCACTTACACTCCATTTAGCCGAAATTATTTTTACGTTCGTTTCGGGGTTTTCATCCAGTATGTTAAAAATTTGATATTTCAGCTCAGGTGTAGACACTGACCTCGGCCACCCCCGTTTCAAATCATAATCACATTTTTTAAAAGCACCCAGTATGACTAAGTCGATGGCAAAGATGTCAAAACATCACATGGGAAGGCAGTTGACGATTGAGAAAAGCATTTCCGTAAAGGCGACGTGATTCCAAGGCATCAAAAAAAAAAACCTTATAGGCCATTACAGCTTTTGAATACAAAAACGTTATGATTTAAATAAGTACTCATTGAGGGGCAATATTCAGAACAACTTCAAAAAATAAGAATTTCTAATACACTACGTTTCAGCTATAATAAAACAATGCATTTTAAGCTAAACACTCTGTATTTTATGCTGCACATTTTATCTCTTAAAAGGGCCATTATTTGTGAACTATGCTTGTTGTAGTTAGTACATTATAATTTAATTAGTAAATAATTCTATTATTATAAATTTATTTATATTATTTTGTAAAAAAGCCAATGGATACTTGCTATAAATTACTGCCTACCATCTTTGTTATTTATGAAAATCTGATACTAGGCAAAGGATAAAAGTGAGCACCTTTTAACGGTGTTTGAACCATTCTTGACGTATATTTAAAATATGAAGTTCATTATAAGTATCATAAAAAGTATGTAAATAAATGAACAAATCTGAAATCACATTCGAATTGTTTTCTAAAATGTGTCCTAATAATATCAAAATAGTTTTGCTCCAAGTAACATAATGAGTATCTACATAGGTATATCGAATGATAACTACCACAGCTATCCATATGGATTTAACATGAGAAATAGTACGACTCAACTTAATTTTGTCAAAAAGTTTAAGCCGTCAGCGTGATATTAGTAAAGATATTTAATGGCAATTCATATATTTTTTTCTATAGCAGATGCTAAAGTGTGCTTTTTTCAACTCACAATAGTAGATTAAGTAGCACTTTAACCGCAAAAGTAGATAAAGTGGTACTGGGGTAGACAAAGTAGTACTTTCCCATCAGTGGTACATAAAATACTTATGTTTTCTCAAGTTTTTCTTAATATCTGCTATAGAAGCGAACAGAATTTTATTCACGACAATAAAATTTTATTATTGGCTGGTGGAAAATAATTTACTCACGATTTCATTGTACGTAGACAAAATAGATGTTATCGTATGGTATAAAGAATAATTATTTTTGAATTAAGCATAATTTTAAATAACCGGGCTTGGTGATTATCAAACAATTATTTTCCTATGGCCAGGTTTGGTAGTTATTACCCGGTATAATCGTTGCGCCTTTTTGCCTTTTGGTGTAGCTAATAATTGACCTATAATAAAAAATGTGGAAAGCGATTTATACGGAACTTCTTTCCCGCGAATTACATAATTTGCAAATAAAAAAATGTAGTCCGCTGGGATTCGAACTTCGCACTCCAAGGCGAATGAAATTATTATTTCGAGCCCAATTTCTAGCCACGACCGTGCTCGAATTGTAGGAGTTTCTGCTGCGTTATAAAGACATCATGCTATTCTGTCCCATTGGTGATGTTGATCCCGTATATGTTAGGTCTTATTTTCGTCAAGGGTAAAGCCTGCGTTATGTGCAAATTATTACTTTTATCTATTTCTCAGTTAAAGCAAAAATAAACAAAATTTTATTGTGTTAAGGTGCTCATCCTGTATTATTTGACCGAAAGTATAATTGCTTTCAAGCCAGGTAGACATGCCAACAAATGGTAGACAGATAAACAGACAGAATTAAGAAAACTTGTTTTTTCGTCGTCTAGGGACCCTGAAACGTGAAAATCTGAAGAAATCTTGGAAAGTGATTTTGTTCGCGATTAAAATACTCCATCTTTTCAACAAGGGCAGCAAAACAAAAATTAAAATGTTTTTGAGCATAATTAGAAAAATAAGCCGGTTAGGTGCAGTTAATTTTTGAAATAATATTCTAAACGCAAGTTCGCCCTAATTTAACCATGTTTGTGTTTGAAATTACAGATTTCGAAATCGCAAAGGCGAGTATTAAAATTGAATAACCTGTTTTGTGCATTACTATGTATGTCTTTTACGCTTAAATTGCAAAATTTGACGAAAGTAATTCCCACTATATTTTTTTTCTTTCATGATTTTGCAGTTTGAATTACTAATTGCTACACGATTGTACCGTAAATTGCAGTATAGGGTTAACATAATCAAAGTTCAGCACCCTAGAGTTTACAAACATGGGAGAGATAATTATGTAGTTGATAAATTTGTGACGCATATTACATAATCATACTCATCACACAACGCTGCACATGTTCTAAAGTCTGTCCATGTTGTTACAGGAAAATTTGTAAATTTTCCGTTAATATTCAACTTAATACACTAGTTATTGATGAGTTAATGATTGACAAAAATTTTTAGATGTTGCGTAAGTTGTAATACAAAATAACTAACGGATCCAAAACCCTAACCCTATTTCAAACGATTCAATGTAATTTTTGTCAAATATTTAACGTTGACGTTAGGTTCAATAAGGGAAAGATTTATATTTCTGTTTACTAATCGTTTGTAATATTTATCTTATCACATAATTGAAATTCACCCATTTACTGGAAACAGATGTTCCATAGCGTGTAACGGAAAATAACGGAAATTTTCAGGTCTACAGACAGTACGCTTCTCTGAACAAGAAAAAAATGTAATCCATGACAGTGCAGACTAGTGGTCTCTCTCGTTCTCGCTCTCGTAAATCCTGAAAAATCTGTTCTCGATCTCGCTCTCAACTACGAGAGCGAGGACGAGAGTTGTCTACTTCTCGGTCTCGTTCTCGGTTTACTCTCGTTCTCGTTAATCGCTGAAAGAGCAGAAAAGACGAAGACTGCAGTGAAGACGATGACAACAATTCAGATCGCGAAACCCCCGAAGAAGACTTTGAAGAGGATCAAGCTAATTGCGAGGAATAAATTGACTATAATGAGGGTACCTTTGCTTCTTCTACAGTAATCGCCAAGGTTAGAAAAACCTTTATTAAAATAAAAAATCGGAGCAACTTCAGATTAAACTGAAAAATTGTACCTTGTATAAAACTATGTTTGGATATTAAAACCAGATGGAACAGTACGCATGACATGTTGAAAAGCGCACTTAACTAGAACGAACCCCTAGAATTGCTGTATTGCAAAGCAGAACAAGTCGAAGAATTCAAACTTTTCGATAGTGAGTGGGAGCTTATGGCCACAATTTATAAATACTTGAGACCTTTTAAACAATGTTCACAGATTTTATGTGGGCAACACTGCCTAACTATGCATTTAACATACTATTGGATATAATTGATAATATAATAACAGATCTTTCTGAAAAGCAAGAGACTAATGTTGAAGAAGTTATATTATCAGCTTACTGGGCCGTGAAAAACAAATTGATGAAACATTATAATAAGAGTAACTAGATTTATTGTGTAATTTTGATTTTAGATCCAAGTCATAAATTGGAAACATTTAATTTAACGACTTGCAGAAAACAAATGAAGGATTATTCGTATTCCATGTTTGAAAATATTTTTAAAACGAAATATCAAGTACCTGCTGAAGACAAAGAACAGAAGTTGCTAGACAAGAACATAAAACATTAACGAAGAAAACTCATCACGATGATGACCTGGATTTTACGTCCCTATTTTAGAAAACAACTGGAAATTGGAAATTGATGAATATTTAGCACTAAAAAGATCACCAAAAGATCAAAGTATTTTGGCATGCTGAAAAAAATATAGCGATTCTAATTTGACAAGAATGGCCAGAGATCTTCTCGCAATAAATGCTACTTCGGCTCCCGTTGAAAGATTGTTTTCGCAAGCTTCACTAATCATCAGAAAACACAGAATTCGGCTTAACGATGACTCAAGTAAATATCTTTTCTACCTAAATTCTTGGGCTAAATGTGGTCTGAAAGATCGAATTTGGGTTTAATATTTAATATTATCTTGTGTTTATAATTATTTCATTGTTAGTTATTTAATCGTTAATTATTTAATCGTATTATTTTGTTTCGTTTTCATGTAACTAATAAAATACTTTAAAATATCTTTGACCCGCTTTTGTATTTTTTAAACCGAGAGCGAGAGCGAGAGTTACGACAAAATTCTCGCTCTCGGTCACCCTACCTCTCGTTCTCGTTCTCGGCTTACATTTTCGCTCTCGTTCTCGGTCTCGGTCTCGTTCTCGGCGCGAGAACGAGAGCGAGAGCGAGAAAACTCTCGTTTCTCGCGAAACACTAGTGCAGACTATTTAAAAATTCTATCACCGTTTGTTTTTTTTTTATTTGATGCTAACCAGATCAACATTTTACAATGTTATACATGGCTGGTATAATATAGTAATCTTAATAGTAATGTCTTTGTTGGAAATGGCACTGAAGGAATTTAACCTCTAAAAGAGTTTGCTTGATATAGTAGTGTTCACTGATCCGTGATCTAAGCGATGATGTCTTGCGGTAAGCGTCTTTTCAAGCGGGTGTAAATATTTTTCCGGCCTAGTTGTTGTAGAATGTCTATGTTGCTGTTTTGCATGTTGTCAAAGAAGTTTTTAGTAAGCTTGGATACGAATTGGTCGACTTTGTCCATTGCTAATTCATAATGAATTTGTTCATTGCGCATATACCAAGGAGCATTAATGGCCAATCGGAGAATTTTATTTTGAAAAGCCTGCATTTTCTTGAAGTTGGTAGCTGAGGTGTTGCACCACACCGGACAGGCGTAAGTGATAACTGGCCTAAGTAGGGTTTTGTATAAAAGCAAGACGCATTCACGCCGAAGAGGGGTATTCCTGTTGATCAATGGATATATCACCGTTTGTAAAACTCCTGTATCGAAGTATCTGGCTATATAAAAATAATGAAAGCAAACTGTTTGACTTGTGTTTTGCGATAGGCTAAATTGGGTTTTTCAGTAGATAACATTTAGCTCAAAGGTTTGTCATAATTCATAAAGAAGTAATATTCGGACAGTCACCATGTATCCATAATATCACACAAGGTAATCAAGAATACTAGATAATAGTTAAATTTATTAAATGCGGTTACTGACGATTTTCATGACTTTCCCATATAGAAATGGCATTAATAGTACTGTTTGAGATTATATGATTTTCAGTTGTATTAATACAAACAATTTTAGAAGTTCTTTAAGCATTTAATGCATATTAGTTCTTTTTTATACTAATTTCTTCTGGTTTTTACATATATTTATTTCTAGTTATGGTAGATAAACAACAAAATACTTAAATGAATTTCAAAATAACTATAATTATAACACAGGGTGTTTCAAAAATATTTGCTTAAAAAGTTTAATGGCGACGTAGAATTTTTTCTTAAAATCCTTTCCTGCCCTAAGGGGAATTAAAATTAGGTTTTTATCATTCTGCTGAAAACTGAAAAAATTTATTAAAATGAAAATTGGTGGACATGTTCTACCAATAGGAGACTTTTCTATGAAATATTTATTAAAACAAAAAACATTTGATAAAAAAATGAAAGAGCAAGAAAGGCGCTTAAATAAATATTGCGTTGTAGTACATACTTTTGTATAATCAAATTCGTGTATACTAATAATTTCTAATGGAACTTCTTTCTTTAGGAAGGTTTATTCTAGCAGGGAACGTATTTACAAGAAAAAATTGATAGTAAAAATTTTTGTATTTCAACGTCTCCAATAACCTCTTCAAGTTGTCACCATATTTTTTATTTAACTATTAAAAATGCAATGTTAATAAAGAGAGATCCAAAAAAACTGTTCCTCAGTGGGCTGTGGAAATTCAACGTATAAATAATATGTTGGTGACACTGTACTTCAATGTCAAATTCGAGGTTAGCAGGTTAGGATTTGCGTCATTTTGTGTCATAACTGACGGAAAACCTAACCTGATAACTTCGAATTTGACATTGACGTACAGTGTCACCAACATATTATTCATACGTTGAATTTCCACAGCCCGCTGAGGAACAGTTTTTTTTGGATCTCTCGATATGTGTACATAATGAAAATACTACGCATTTGTACAGGTGTCCTAAAAATACATTTAGTTCAGTAATAATTGTTGTTGAGTCTGTTATATGAACATTATTCTGTTACTGTATTTTGAAAGATTTTTTAAAAATTATAGTCAATCAATAAATAGATGCACCAAACGCCTATTACCTTTACGTTAGCTCACAATTTGAAAAAAAAATGAATATTCAATGACTTACCGCAAAACCTATAGAATCAGCGAATATGCGTGCATGAGTAAGTATGGTGGACGAGAAAATACCTATGACTAGAGAAAATAGATTAGAACATAATGTAGTCTATTAAATATCTAGTTCTAGTATATCTACTAAATGTACGAGATAAAAATAGTGAGAAGTATAAGTTCTTAGAAATTAAATATTGCTTAAAGATATAATTCCTTCTCCCATTGTTATTTACAAAACTGTTCGTTTTTGTTCTTGCTATTTCTTATAAAAAAAATTGGAAGTTTTCGTTACTATCATTACACATTATGAGGTCAACTTTTCAAGGGAAATACGATGGTCGAAACAGAATTTGAATGTCTTTTGTATATTCGGAGCTACAGTTGAAAAATGAAAAACTCAACATTTCTATTCGACGGCACAGTTTACGAGTATATGTTTTTCAACATATCAAAATACAATAGCAATTCTTAATGCCCCTTTTTATGGAGATCGATGTGATATGGTCAGAATTCATATGTCGCTTATAGTTTTTGAGTTACCATCTAAAACTTTTTTAATGCAACTCCTAGTTGGATTTGACTCCATCCAATGGCTTATGCTTTTAGCTTTTCAAATTTATATACTTTATCCGCAGTTAATTTTAGTAATATAGAAGTTATGACAATTTTCTTATTTCTAATCTAATAGTGTGAAAGAACTGATCTACTCAAATGTCAAGATCGTAAAAAAATATTGTATGTAACACGTGCAAAAAGATGTATTGATGGAACTAATACATTTCTATGGAGCGTGCCATAACGACTGACTTATTTCATATAACTAAACCATCAATCTTTTAAATTTTTATAATTTTTTAAAATACTGTTATACTAACCATGAAACTGGAAAAGCAATATTTGATGTTTTATAAAATATTAACACTTCAAAGGATTATATTTTACAGTCGATACTGTATTTTCATAAAACTAACTTTCTATATGTTTATGTAAACTTGAAACGGCAT